>PVIC010023236.1:0-27022 GCA_004025085.1 Thryonomys swinderianus | reverse complement strand
TTTACACAGAATTATTTTGGAATGTTTTTTTGCTGGTTACTGACAGTGTGAGAGTTAGGTGAAGTTTCTCAGGTCTACAATTGTATCTAAAATGGGTAAACTGACATCAATATTTTAAAATAATATTAACAAAGTAATGAAGAAATCTGAAAATGACCAAATAAGATATTACATAGAAACAAGATAGGATCAAATGTCTGAAGCAAAGAAGTGAATAATACTAAGCCATGTATAAAATGTGATTGTAAATCAGTACAAAATTAGTGAATTTTTGTGAAGTACACCTTAATAAGCCTGAACAACTTGCTCATTCATTCTGTAATTCAGTCAAAACCCTCTGCTTTGGCAAGAGAGAGAGTAATTAAAAAGTAACTAAGATATGGGGCTGACCTGGACACCCTATTCTCAGAAACCTCAAAGTTATCTTCTGGATAAACTGTATATAAAAGACAAATAGGGCCGGAGACTTAGCTCAGTGGTTCCAGCACCTGCCTTGCAAGCACAAGGTCCTGAGTTTGATCCGGTAACCACATACAATGCTGGGCATGGTGACTCATGCCCACCAGCAATCAATACCACATACCACAGTGCCAGGCGTGGTGGCTCACACCTGTAATCCCAGCACTCGGGAGGCAGAGACAGGAGGATTGCTGAGTTCAAGGCTTGCCTGGACTACAATAGTGAGCTCAGGGCCAGCCTGAACTACAAAGCAAGACTCTGTCTCAAAAAAAAAAAAAAGACAAATAGGAGTCAATATTTCTTTATACTATATTTATGTTAATTTCCTATGTAATAATGATTCTCAAAGAAAAGTCACAGAAGACAAAGAAAATGACAGTATTATAATACATGTGTTAAAGCTAATATAACTATTTTTGAGTGAAATCTAGCATGTGTTTCAATTACCTTGCCCATTTCCTGGAAAAGAATGAACTAGGAAAGAAGTTAGGTGTGATTAAATGAATTTAAATTTTTTTTAATTTTTTAAAAGTTGTCCATTGAAATTCCTTAGGATTAACTTTAAAATTGATGTTAAAATTTACTATTTCATGATTTTTAATTGAAATCTTTATTGGTACATTATATATACACATCACAGTCACACTCAACATTGAGAATTTGTACCAGTATGTGACATGCCTTAATTCTCATTTTCCCCTTCCCCTACCCACTCTACACCCCTCACCCCTGCATATATAAGCTGTTTTCTTTTTTACCATCACATTTTTTTTTTGAGACAGGGTCTCGCTTTGTACTTCAGGCTGGCCCTGAGCTCACTATGTAGCCCAGGCAAGCCTCGAACTCAGCAATCTTCCTGCCTCTGCCTCCCGAGTGCTGGGATTACAGGCGTGAGCCACCACGCCTGGCACTACCATCACATTTTTCTTTCCCCTCATTACTTACCCCTAAACCCCATTTCCCATTGAATATATACTATTTCACAATATCTATCATTCATTCTAGAACTCAGTTACATCTTCAGTTTCTCATCAAAGATATGATATTTACACATCTGTGACTTATTTATTCCACTTATGAGTATATCTTGAAAGTATGTCCATTTGAGTATAAATGACTCAAGATTATCATTTTACAGCAAAATAATACTTAATTTTATTTTTTAAAAATCACGTCTTCTTTATCCAGTCTAGAGCTGATGGACATTTAGGTTGTTTCCAAGATTTAGCTGTCATGAACTGAGCTTCTGTAAATATGGGTGCACATATGGTGCTGTGATATGCATCTTGTAATTCTTTTGTGTAGATCCCCAGCAGGGAAATAGCAGGATCAATAGCAGGATCAAATTGAACCTCTAATCCTAATTTTTTTGAGGAATCTCTACACTGATCTCCACAATGGTTGTACCAGTCTATATTCTCACCAACAGTGGAGAAGTTTCTTTTTTCTCCACAGCTTCGCCAGCATTTGTTGCTGGCTAATTTCAAAATAGCAGCTATCATCTGTGGAGTGAGATGAAATCTGTGTTGTTTTCATCTGCATCTCTCAAATGACCAGTGACATTCAGCATTTCTTCATATACTTTTTAGCTGCTTTTACATCTTTTCAAACCAAAACTGAGTAAGAGAGACAAAGAAGAAACTATATCCTTGTACAGGGAACAATCCAAGAGGTGACATTCATAAATATTTATGCACCAAATTCCACTGCACCCAACTTATAAAACAAATATTAATGGATATGAGAACTCGGGTAAGCACTAATACAATAGTAGTAGGGGACTTCAATACCTCGCTGTCACAACTGGACCAATCAACTGGACAAAAAATCCACAATGAAATCCTTGAACTGAACCAAGCCTTTGAACAAATGGACTGAATAGATGCCTACAGACTATTTTACTCAACAAAGTCAGAATGTACATTCTTCTCAGCTGCCCATGGGTCATCCTCCAAAATAGACCACAAACTAGTTCACAGAATGCATTTAAGTAAATCCAAAGCAACTGAAGTTATCCCCTGTATACTGTCAGACCACAATGCCTTGAAATTGGAGCTAAATAGCAAAAGAAATTCTAAGACCCTTACAAACACATGGAAATTGAACAACACTCTGCTAACCAACCAATGGTTTGCAGAAAAAATTAAGGAAGAAATTTAAATAGTTTTTATGATTAAATGATAACCCCAGTAAAACTTGCAAGAATTTATGGGATACAATGAAAGTATTTCATGATTTTTAAATTCACAAATAACTTTTATAAAACAAAGAATATCATTAACAACCTTGGAAATTTTAATTTATATTTAATGCTTCATTTTTCTAAAGGAATACTAAGATTTAAGGGGTAAACAGAGTATGATATAAGAATAGAAGAATTCAAACATTTGCATCATATAATGGACACAAAAATGAACTAATGGCACAAAAATGGGGAATTAGACATTTTTATTCTATCATTAAATATATCAGATAAGCAAAAGAATACTAAGTATTAAGTGATGGTTATGGTTAAGAGATTTTATAATTCTATTGTATACATCTACAACATGGTAACTTATATTTTAATAATTTCCTCTATATTTTTATTTTAATTCATAAACTATGGTAGAGTAGCTTTAGATTTATAGAAAAATTACGTGCTAATTATAAAGAACTTCCATGTGCCCATTTGCTACAACTGCTCAGACTGTCACCCTTTGGCACTAGGGTAGAACATTTGCTATAATTCAAGAGCCCACAAGACTCAGGATAAGCACACAAAATTCAAAATTTACAGTAGTGTTCATTTGTGACATCATATGTTCCTTAGGTTTCAGCCACTGTACAATGGCAGCTATCCACCACTAGGTACCATACAAGGCAGCTTCACTGCCATAAATAAACTTTGTATTCTTCAGATTCACCCTATCCTTCTCCCAGCCCACAGAATGTTTAATGTTTTGTCTTTTCCAGAATGTAGTATATTTGAATCATGCAATATGCATCAGAATTGTACAGTATGGAGCTTTTCCAGGGTTGCTTTTTTCACTTAAGAACATGCACTTAAATTTCTCCTTCACTTTGATCATTTCTCTTTAGTGCAGAATAATATCTCATTGATAGATATGCCACATATTATTTACCTATTTTTCTATGGAAGAACTTGTTTCCTTCCAAACTCTGAGAATTTCTAATAAAAATGATATAAACATCATTTTGTTGTTTTTTATTAATAAATTATCAGTTCATGTGGGTAAAGATCAAAGAATATGATCACTGATCATGTGATAAGAAGGGCATGTATTATGTTGAGAGTTGCAAAAGCCAATAAGTTGCCTTCCAAAGTAGTTCTATTTACCATTTTGCATTCAGGAACATCATTTTGTCAGAGGTTACTTGAGTCTGTCTTCTATATGTCATGATTTATTTTTCTCTAGATCCTTTCAATAATCTCTCTCTTTCTTGTCTTTCATGACTTTTTACACTATGCTGGTGTTACAATATTCTCACAGGATACCCCAAAGAACAAACAGTTAAAACTCAGACTTGGATGTATTTCTCAGACAGGAATGTGTATTTCTATCTATTGTTCCTAATATAAAGTATCTCAAAGTTTTCTTTTTAAAGTAACGATGACAAATACAAAAATAGCAGCAATAATAATATTCAACCCTCATTTTGTGCTTTGGCTTTTTATTATGTAGTTTTAATGGTGTTGAGGTGCATCAATGTATTGAACCCATAAAATACAGCCAAGAAAGGCAAATGCTGCTATCTGATCGGTTTTATAGATGAGGAAATAAAGTACAGAGTGGGTACCCCAAGGTCACCAGGCAGTAAAGGACAAGGATTTTTTGAGGGTAGTTCAGGTGTTATTTACACTTCAGTATTTAACCGTCACATCATATTTAACCCTGCTTTCTTTCTACCCAGTTATTCAACATTGAGCCTCAGTAAAAGTTTATTTCTCATTATCTCTGGTACAATTTGCCAATTTTGAGGATTTCTTTCCTCAGGTTCTTTAAGCATAGAGTTGTTCTTCATTGTTTTTGAGAAGTCAGTTTCAGGACTTCCCTATGGAAACCAAACCCTAGAAAGACAACAGAGTCCCTTATACAGTGGCAGAGCATTCGCATATAACTTATTCCCATCGTCTCAGATACTTCATATGTCCTCTAGATCATTTAGAATGCTTAGTGCCATGTGAGTGAGATGTAAATAGCTGTTATACTCATTGTTTAGGAAATAATGACAAGGAAAAGACTGTGTATGTTCAGAGAGATGTAGTATTTTAAAAATACTTTGGCCAAAGGTTGGATCTATTGTTATGGAATTTACAGATATGGGGGAAATGGCTGACCTAATGTGAGATAAAGAGACGTGAAGAAATAGGGCTCTGTGCGTGCTTACTTTCTAATGATGGACTAGGTACCATGTCAAGAGCTTAAAATAATTCGAAGATCCTCATTTTGAGAATTATCTCCATTTTGATTATCTTATTTTACATGGACATTAGTATAATGATTTCTCTCTCTCTGTCTCTCTCTGTCTCTGTCTCTGTCTCTGTCTCTCTGTCTCTCTCTGTCTCTGTCTCTGTCTCTGTCTCTGTCTCTCTCTCTCTCTCTCTCTCTCTCTCTCTCTCTCTCTCTCTCTCTCTCGGCAGAGGGAGAACTGCTTGAACCTCAACAGACATTGACACAAAAGAACTGTCACAGCCAAGAGCTGTGATCCCAGCTACAGGAAGATTCCAAGTAAAGGGCCAGGCTGGGCAGTTTAGGGAGGTTCTACTTCAAAATAAAAGACTGGGGATGTAGCTCATTAGTAGAGTACCAGTGGGTCACTCTCTATAAAACACACACACACACTCACTCACTCACAAAGAACTGTCATTGTACCTAGTAACTATTTGTGGCAAGCCAATGACTCTGGTCTGAGTGGCAATGTGATTTTCGTGAATGACATGAAAACTCGGGTAGTGACAGTAACACACCAAGTTTAGTAGAGTTCAGATGAACTAAAAATGACCTTCAGAATGGTGCTTTTAAAAGAAAAAATCCAATCAGGAGCCAGGATAAATATAAGGTCCTTTACTGTGCTTAATATTCATCCCTTTTCCTTCCTGAGACTGAGGGCAAAATGGGTCGCGGAGAAGCTGGCTTTATCACGAGAATATAAAATTACATTGTCATGTACACAACGCTCTTTCTCCAAAGGTGAATACCAGCTGGTGAAAGGTGAATGTATACCTCAGACAATAATGAAAACATAACCTACCCTGCTCTGGAAATCTTTGACACTTATATTTTCAGCAATTTTGCAAAGCTTCGATTTTCAGAGAGAATAGAAGATGGGCACCGCTGTTCTATTTGAGAGACTAAAGAATCCTGACTAGAGTCACACTATATGCTCATGAAGCCATTCTGTGAGCTTGTCGGCGCTCCAGTCGTGTGCCTGGCTCACATCTCCTAGTGAAAAATACATTCGCAAACTAACAAGGAGGCTGAGAATTCAGAGAGTAGGTGTTTATTTCAGTGTTTTCCTCAGAGTCAAAGAGGCTAAGCCAAGGACTGGTTCCTAAAGTTTGGTGAATATTAACGTTGTATTTAATTTTACCTAGAAGAAAGGGGGTTTAAAAATCCAAATCTGTGAAGCACTACTAATACAATTTGCTTTTACCATCTCTGTTAAATTTCAATATTATCTTTAAAATATTTAAAAGAGCACACTGGCTTTTTGTGAGTACTATATTTCTAGATTTTTAAATATGTTTGGTTCAGAAATAGCAATTTCCTCCCCTATCATCATTTATTATTATTCCTGTTCATTTGTGAGGTTTTTATTATTAGGTTTATGCAAATATTTAGGGAGCTAATTGTTGTTTTCAAAATGGTGCAAGAATGCCAAATATGCTGTATAGCCTTCTAGACCATAAGAAGTAACCTTTTTACTCAGAAAACTCCTAATTTTAGTTAAGTGATCAGATCAAATAAAAGTAGTAGTGGTTAATTTTGCACACTCTATTTTCCAAGACTATGGAAAGGTAAGATAAATTCAAAACAGCAACATTTTTAACTAGAAAGTGTTTCCAAATCCTCCACTCTCCAAATATTTGTGTAGAGCTTTTAAAATCAAAACAATTCTGAATATTAAAACTCTTTAATGTACAAAGGTTTATTTATATTTTCTTAATACTCACCCAGTAGTACTGTTATGGCTTGTGCCTAGATGTTACAGCTTGTGCCAAAGCCTCATATGGATTTAGGTGGGGCTTTCTCAAAGGTGGGTGGACCTAGTGTGCATGATGCTGGAATTGATTCATGGTGCAATGCTAGGCTCAAAGGCACTCGGATTAAGGGTGTGAGTGCTAGCTGCCCTGATTTCACCAGCTGGATACAATATATAAAGGAAAGAAAAATGCTGTTAAGGTCTCCTGTTGCTTTTCCTACCTTGTGGATGGCACAAACTGTTTCTTGTCTCTGCCATGGGCCTTCCTGCCTTGGAACAAGCCACTTATGGACTTAAACCTCTGCAAACTGTAAGCTAAGTCTGTCTTTTCCCTTTTAACTTCTGGGTACCAAATATTTCCTCTCAGTAGTAAGAAAAATAACTAACACAAGAAGCCAAGGGTCTTTTGATATTCTGGTACAGTTCACGACTATGAGCAGGTAAGAAAACTAGATTTTACTCATAGTTAGAATGATCAAACAAACCTGAAGTTTTTAATTGAAAGAAACAAAAAACACTTGGATTCTCCACTTCTTAACATCAAGGATGTGAGTTTTATCCCACTTACTCAGTAACACAACCTGTATTTATTTACCTAAGTCAGTATAATATTGTGCAAAGAATTTAGGAATATAAAATTATAATAAATATAAATGTTTCTTTAAAGAGATTTAAAAACAAATAACAGAGATAGAAAATATGCCTCCATATTTATAATAAAAATGTAGGGCCTATTTCAGTTTAAACAGTGACAGAAAAGTCGTCACAACTGTGAGAGAGAACTGCTCAAAGTTGTCACTTTCTAACCATCTGAGAGCCAGTGATAAGTGTAAGTCAAGGTGACTTTAGGTAGGAGACAAGGTGCTGTTAGCAGTTTTTAAAATGTTCCTTTATACCAGAATAAAAGAGAAGCTAATAAAACTAGTTTGAAAGCAATCTATTCAGGTGACTGACAGAGTGTCTGACCTCCCCTCCCAAGGACTAGTTGATCTTGAGAATGATCACTGACCAACTCTGAAGCAGATCTTGAAGTAGCCACCTAAGGCCTCCGCTTAAACTAAACAAAATATGTGGAAGAGGACTTTGGGCAAGAGTGCCTCACTCTAGACTACTTGGGTTTAAGTGTCGTTTGCAGTTCCTCATTAGTAATTGTCTAGAAATTTGCTTTCTTGAGTATCCCACGATACTTGACGAGAGGATTCCATCTCTGTGAGTGAATATGCTTTACCTGGTGAAGGGATATAGGTTAGTATGATAGGCACAGGAAAGAGATTCATGACTAAGAAAGGATTATAAAATACCTCGAAGCTCATCCAATATGTGCTGCTACAGGTCAACCAGTTACATGAGTTTTAACATGGTTACTGTCTTATATATCTTAAGGAGGAGTACAACAGAAGATACAATGGTAGCTTGACATTGGAGAAACTGTCCCAGGGGTTGACATAAGCCAAAAATTTCAACAGACTATTCTACTACAATTCTTGTTCTGTGTGGCCCTCCTCAGAATCAAAGTTCCTGAAAACTTTGACCATATTCTAGAAACAGAACTAGCTTCATCCAGCCTGGGCCAGTTACCGTGCCGTCTCTGTTGTCCAGCAACCTCGGGAGGGTGATCAGGGACAGGGAATCACAACTCCCAGACTCCGTGTTGGTTGAGGAGCTTTTCCCATTTATTATGGAAGGTACAGGCATTTATATAGGGCAGCTTGGGATGCGATTGGATGACAGGGCGGGAGCAGTACTCACAGCAGGGTGTGATTAGGCACAAGGGTAGAAGCAGCATTTAACGATGTACGATTGGTCTGCGTCATCAGTGTCATCTGCATCACCTGCGTCTGTGCTTCGCTCTGGTTTCTTAAAGGGCCATTGCCAGGAGAGGGAGAGAACAGAAGTGAAAGCACCTGGAGAAAGTTTTGGCCACAAACTAGAACTTGTTCATTACTGTATCTCTTCCTTTTATCTATTCATTTATTCAATTCCTGGATGGCATTTCCCAGATGACTGAAATAACATTTGAAGTTTGTTAAAAAGGAAGCTAGACTTGAGAGTGAGGAATTTCATACAGGAGCTATTTGCATAGGAAGAAAGAGCTAGTCTGAGAACACAGGTGGTTCCATAGGTCTCGGCTGCAGCAGTGGATGAAGGCAGAGAAACAGCAGGGCCAAGCCCCAAGGAACTTCTCTGCTATATTAGAGCTACACGTTCTCTTGCAAACTGGAAGCTCAGTCAAAGAGGCAAACAAGGCAGGTGTATGGACAATCTTCCGTGTTATAAAGAATTCCTGTAAAGAATGTCAGCGCTCAGTAGTAACTTTGAGTGAATTAATGAATGATGAAGGCTGTACTCAAAGCAGCAACAAAAGAAGACAGGGAAGAGAAAAAAGAAAAAGAAAGAAGAGGAGGAGGAGGAAGAAACAAGAGGAAGAAAAGCAAGCCTATAGATGGCATAAAATATATTCTCTAAACTGTGGAGAGTGACTTAAGTATAGATTAATAAAATATAGAAGTCAAGCATCATAGTGAGAAAAACAACCAATCCACCACCACCTTAGACTTCTTAAGGCTTCTTAACTATATTCACCCCCCAAGAATGAAGCTATGAATACACACCTGTAGATGCTATCTAGCCATGTTGACACCTATCAAACCTATGGGAAGATAGTGGGGCACACTGTTGCTTAGTATAACTGAAGAATGTCCTCCTGTAACTCCTTGGATAGATTTCCCCTTTAAAGCATATCCTCGAAAGTGACACTGTCACCGCAAAACCTACTGCTTTGAATCAAACAGTTCATATAGAAAACAACCACATAATGTAAATGATTGTGCCAAAACTAAAAAGCCACAAGCAACCCACAAAGGATACAAGTTTCTTTGTCTATTTCTAACATTTGTTTTAATATCAACAGTGACACTTTTTGAAAAAAATATACATTTTTTCCTAAGTTATTGTCAAAGGCAGATTTCTAAAAAGACTGTGAGGCAAGCCTTGGGAATCTATCAACTTAATAAACTCCAGCGGCCTTTTAAAAAAGTGATTTACTGCTCACTATTTACTTGAATCTCTTCTGATTTGAGATGTAATTGAACTGGTTCAGAGTTATATTACAAAAGGAAAACTCTAAGAGGATTTTGGGAAGGAAGGATGAAATGTTTAAAATTACTTTTTACTTTAGTTGGAAGAGAACCATATTAGACTTTGTAACTGTCATAGCAGTGAACTCTGAAAAAGTAATCTCACACTATATTTGCAAACATGAAAAAAAAAGATTCCTACCATAATGCATTTATATTCTTGAAAGAGATGGGAAAACAATAGGTTTAGTTATCTTTCAAACTGTTTTGAAGTATTCTGACTAGAGGTATTGAAAGTTGTACTTCCGTATTCTGTGTATCCACATTTTCAATATCACAGTGCAGAATATTAAGCATGTAGAGAGATCAATTTCAACCAGTGCTCAGTTAGACAGAAATTTATCACTCACTGATAGATGACCAGGCCTTTCAATCATTTTTCCCATACATCTTGTTCTTATTTTGTGTCTCTAAAACATGTTTTTATTTTTATAAAGTTTAAACAAGTACAAAATTTCAAAAATAACACAAGGAAATCCTCCCGTATCAATTTCTGTCATCTGTGTAAACGTTTTATATAACCATAGTGCATTTGTAGGAAAAAATAACATAGATACATTAATTAAATCATAAAACTTTTTCAAAATTTCTCCAATTTTTCCATTGATGTCTTTTTCCTGATGGATTATTTCATTTTGCTCTTACTTCCAGACACCACCAGTAATAGAAGTCAGTATTGTGCATTGCTTGATGAACTGAGAACACAATATTTTTGTATGATATTGTTTACTAAAATGCATAGCTTCCATCTACTCATGAGCAAATGCCAGTCTAATCCAAACTGAAGAACATTTCAATCAATGCATTAGCAATACTCTTTAAAAGCACTAATGTCAAAAAACTCAGAGTAGCTACTCTAAATTGGAGAAGATTAGAGAGAAACAAGAGAATACACTGGATTTTTACACATTTAATTTTTATTTCACACATTGCAGCTAGAAGAGAAAAGGGAAAATTTAAGAAGTTCCAGCACAACCAAACCACTGTACAGTGATATAGAATAGAAGCTTTCCCCCTTTTTTTTCCATCCTCTTGATGCTTACAGGGCTTTACAATCACCTTTCATTGGATTCAAAAATGTTTTGGAGTTTACAGAAGTTAAAAGCCTCCTTGAATCCTTTTGCCCTGAGAGCTATGAAGAGGTGAAGTCAGTTGTGTGTGTAGTGGTGGGACCGAAGGATCTCTGTGCAAACTCCTTGGAATCCATAGGTTATGGCTGCGTGGAAAGGAAAATGAAAGGCCTGTATTGGCCCCTCGTTTCGGTGCTACACATCTTGAAAGGGAGAATTAGGTTTGGCAGTGTCAGGATGTGATACTTATTCAAAATGTGTTCATTACACTGGGCCAAGAAAGAGAAAACTCAGAATCAGATTGAGGAAAGGAAGGTTGACATAAGAAACAGAAGATTAGGTAGGTAGAGACCAGGATATCAAAGACACCTCCACAGCACTTGTGGAATCTCTTGGAAATTTGTGTTCTTGTTTACCTCTGGGATCTCTAAAGAGGAATCACCCAAAATCATTCCTAAATCTGTCATCACAGACCACTGTCTTCTGCACCCAGTTTGAAGGGAAAGCTGTCAAATAAAAGGCTTGTAGTTTCTGTATGGATATTTTGATAGATCCTGAAGACTCTGAGCTTTTATATACAATTTGGGGTCTGGGAATATGTTCATATTTCTGGACTTACAGGATTTTTCTTCCTATTTTCAATGAAAAAAGGAAAGAAAGGAAGAAAAGGGGAGAGCAAAACCCAAAGAAAGAACAAGGAGAAGAAAAAAGAGGGAAAGGGGAAGAAGGGAAATAAAGAGATACAGAGAGAAGGAAAAAGACAAAAAGAAAAATTACAGGAGCCATTTTGGATTGGGATAGAAACAAGAGGCATTAGAATTAACTCACATATTTTGCTGATAACAACAGTTCAAAATTGAATTGGTTGCTACTGTATACCAATTTCTACAAATTTTTGTGTATTTTCTCATTTCAATCTCATAAAAATTTATATGTTATGCTTATTTCCATGTTTACATTTGAAATATTGAGGTCAAAAGAAGTTTATTTCCGCCAGGCGTGGTGGCTCACACCTGTAATCCCAGCACTCAGGAGACAGAGGCAGGAGGATTGCTGAGTTCGAGGCTTGTGTGGGCTACATAGTGAGCTCAGGGCCAGCCTGAACTACAAAGTGAGACCCTGTCTCAAAAAAAAAAAAAAAAAAAGGAAGTTTATTTCCTTCCTGAACTATAAAACTTATAAGAGCAAAAGTAATAATTAGAAAATATATCTAAAGGATTTCCAAGCTTGGACTTTTAAATAAGATTAAGGTATTCTTTGAGACTGATTATTTTATTCCAAATGGCACTTACAAAAACACATATCCCTTAATATTATAAAAGTTTTATTTTTAGTGGTCCTAATAAATCTGTGGAAATTGTCTGTTTCCCTGGTAGCTAAGATTTTAAACATATATATTTTAGTAGCCAGCTTTAAAGGGAATTAGGCAATTTTCATGGTTATGAATTTTCCAGCCTTCTGTTCTGCGATGTTCATACATACAGTCCTTTGCTTCTCATGTTTTTCTGATTTGCAAAGTTCGTTGATGTAATTACTTCAGTTTGGCTACTGCAGTGGTAGATTGACCACTTGCCAATGCCACCCAAGCTCTGAGCATTCTTTTGCTGAGAAAGGAAGAGGTCTGCCCCTTAGTTCATTTCAATGGAATTTTCCTACTGTGTCACTATGAAGTATTATTAACAGTGACCTATCTGAAAATTCCATACTGTAAAAATAATCTATATTGTGAACAAATTGATGATGTGGTAGAAACAGAGGGAAAAAAGCAGAAATCAGAATATGTACAGCTGATAATATCTAAATGAAACCAGCATTCAGTTACCTTCATCTACTGGAAGTTATGTGTTCATACTTATTTAATGAACTTTATTTTAAAAAGCAGCTTTAGCTTCCCAAGAAAATTGAGAGAAAAGTACTAAAAATCCCCATAATTCCCTTTGTCTCTACAATCCCAGCACCTCTCCCACTCTCCAAAGTACTGAAGTCCATAATTTATGGTAGGCTTTCCTCTTAGTGTTACACATTCTACTGGCCTTGAAAAGTACAGTAACATGTATCCACCCTTATTCGATGTTGAGTCACTTTTCCAACCATAAAATACTCTTCCTGCATTAGTCACTTACAACTAAAGAAATACTTACATATTTAGAATTTTTCATAATTACAACATTATAGATTAATAGATGGCTGTTTGAACCTTAGACCTTTCTTCACACACTTCTGCGTAAGGGTGCACGCGTGCGCGCACACACACACACACAACTGAATGCATTGTTTCTTCTTACAGTGTTTCTCTTCATAAAATTCTTGGCAACTACGTCTTTAAGGACCCACACTAGCTTGTGTGTCAATAAACATTATACCCTGGTGGTGGTAGGAAAGATTTTTCTTCAGCAAGGATTATTTAGCATATTGAATATATGATAATTTTAGTATCAGGTTGCTACACTTCTTTGTTTATGTGTAACATTTCACATCACAACTAAAAATACTGAAAATGTAGTTTCCCCACCAAATCCATGTATATTCTATTTAAATGTAAGGGAATTTTTTTCCAGTAAAACATCAATATACTCTAGTTTCTACAACTGAGCCCGAAAAGAGTCAATTCCCTAAAATCAGTTATAACAAACTACCTTCATTTACATTGCTTTTAAATGCCATTATTGGTACCTCTGAGGATTTGCATAATGAGGTTCAGTTGTACCCACTCTGACCCCACTGTGGGACAGAACCAGCCTCTCAACAGCTTATGTGTGTTTTACCAGATGCCGCAGACCCACCCATTCTTGCACATTCAATGCTACCCAGTTTTTAAGCACTGCTCATATTCGGGCTTCCACAATCTGCCCATTTTGGCTGGCTTTGCCAATAGTTTAGAAAAGCCTAGGGGCCAATAAACAAATAAATTTGGATAGCCACAAACCACAGCGCCCCCAGTCTAAACTACAGTGTCTGCTTACTTAGCATAAATCACGCTGGGGCAAAGCCATGGCTGGTCCTAGCTGGAGGCCTCCAATGGACCTCCTGAGAGTACTGGGTTGGTATGATGTTAACAAATGTGAAAAATTCAGCCTCTCCTCTGTGGAGAGACTGCAGTAAGTGTACAACAAATTTTTTTGATGGTTCCAAACAACTGTTATGGTTGCAATCATATTTGAAAGGACTGTAGGAGCCTTTGGGATTTAACCATTTTTCTATTGATTAAAAAAAAAAATTAGGCATGGAGGAATGGATAAGAGGGAAACCTGTGAGATTCTTGGCATTGCTCTTCTGATTACTGACTTCTACAATGGAGCTTCTGACAGATATATATATGAACACAGGGATTGATGCATCAAGACATACATCAGCATCAGACATAATGTTTGTGCCAAGTTTAGGAACTGCTCATCTAGGTCTAAGATGCTACTTTTCAAATTTCAGTACGCATCAAAATTGCATGAGCAATTGCTAATACAAAGAGTGTTGGACCTCATCCCAATTTCTGGCTTAGTAGGGCTGGATAAAGACTGATTTCTAACAAGTCCCCTGGAAACGTTAATGTAAGGACTACACTTTGGGAACCAACGCTCTGGACAGTTCTGGGCCTCCCAGAGGGTCCACATTAGAGACTTCAGCTCATGTCTCATTGGCAGTGACTGTGTCTCCTGAACAGCTCAGTGTGCAGAGAACCAGGATGTCAAATACTTCTAGTACCGTTTCAGGCTCATTCACCTCAAGCAAGTTCAGATTCCCTTAAACAAGAGAAAGGAGGACAACAGAGATGTGGAAGGTCAGCACTCCTCACTCCTCCTTCATGCAAACATAAAGGTGCTACTGCAGTGTTTCTCTCTTATCCACACCTTTTCTTTTTGTTGCTTCAGACATTTTACGGTCAAAGGTGCCTTATAAACAGTTAAGTGAAAAATTCAGAAATACAACAATTCATAAATTGTAATTTGCATGCTGCCTTAAGCACTGTGATGCAACCTCTCTGTCTACTCTGACTCTCCGGAGAAGTGAGTCATCCCCATGTTAGACATTTCCGCCCTTCTACACCACAGCCCATTATTTACTTCATAGTCCTCTTGCTTATCAGGCCTAGTTTGTGGTTCTCCCATTACTACGTTCAAGGGGCCCTTTTTCTGAGTCACACTGGGCCAAAAAATATAGAAGGAAGCAAACAGAAATTCAGATCTGCCAAATAGAAGCTGTAATGTTCTTCACTTAAGTGAAAAGCTGAAACTTTTTAAACACAGAAGAAAAGTCACACACTAAAGTTGCTGAGACCTAAAGTCAGAATAAATCTTCTGTCAGTGAAATTATAAAGAAAAGAAAAGAAATTCATGATTATTTTGCTGTCGTGTCTCAGCTGGAAAAGTGGTGGCCACACTGTGTGATATTTAGTTTAGATTTTAATAGAATTTAGTACTCTTCATCCATTAGAAGTCCCGGAATATAACCCATGTAAAGAAGACTACTGTATTTTTAAAAAATTTTTAACTTGGGCCGGAGGGTTGGCTCAGTGGTTCCGGCGCCTGCCTTGCAAGCACAAAGTCCTGAGTTCGATCCCCGGTGACCACATATAATGCTGGGCGTGGAGACTCACGCCCACCAACAATCAACACCACATACCACAATGCCGGACGCGGTGGCTCACGCCTGTCATCCCAGCACTCGGGAGGCAGAGACAGGAGGATTGCTGAGTTCGCGGCGGCTTGCCTGGGCACCATAGGGAGCTCAGGGCCAGCCTGAACTACAAAGTGAGACCCTGTCTCAAAAAGCAAAAAAAAAAAAAAATTTTTTTAATTTAATTTAATTTAATGGTACATTATATATACATATCACAATTACCACTCCACACTGAGAATTTGTACCAGTATATGACATAGCTTAATTCTTATTTTTCCCCTTCTCCTACCCACCCTACCATGCCACAGTGGAGCAAACTGAAGATTTTGGAGGCTCAGTAGCAGAGAGAAACTCCTGGCCCAGGTGCGGGAGCTGCACAAAACAGTGTCCAGACTGAGCTCGGTCAGAGCAGACCGTGATGCTCTGGATAACGGGCTACCAGTGTCCGCTGCAGACGAGTGTTAGGGTGACCTATTACTGCTTTGTCTTTGGGGTTACTCTACTCTCCAGGAAAAGTTCCCATCCTTAACTCTAACACGAGTCCATCTCCATAGGACCAGGTCAAACGAAGAGTTAACTCCTAACAGCTTCTGCTCCCGGAGAGGCTTCCTTCAGAAGATCATTAGCGAATTGTCTATGGCGGAGGAGGAGGGTAAGAAAGCTGAAGAAAGACGTTAGCACTTCATTACATCCGGCTTCAGTCTTTTTCTTCAAATGCCATTTCCATCAGCCTCTTTCCCTGAGAAGGGATATCACACAACTCCTGGCTTCCACTGCAGAGCTTTAGAGTTTAGAATCGTTGCCAGTAGATTAGCTGGGGGTGACCCAGGGGTTCCATCCCAGAGTAAAGTGCTCTGATATCCTAATTCCCTCTCTTACCTTCTGCACACTGGGCCCATTTGCAATGATTGCAAAGCTTCCCATTTTCGTAATGACTGAGTCTGAAAGGGAAGTGGGTCCTGAAATGCCTTAGTGCACAGCAATTTTAAAAGATTTGAAAGCTTTTTCCTGGAAGCCATAGAATGTCCTGAAAGCATCTGGTCACTTGACTCTGTTCTCTCCCACACAGGTCTGGCCAGGGCCCTACTCCATCAGCCGCCCAGACGCTCTGAAGTATCTGTCTTGAATCATTAATTCTTCTGACTGCTTCAAATGACCCTGCTGCTCTTATATAAGCTGAATTTATTTTCACTTGAGAAAGTTCAGGGCTGTAATTTTTTTTTTTTTACTAAAGGAAAGAAGCCCATCAGTAAAAATTACTTAAAAGCATTGGTTTTCATCTAAAATATGACATTATTGGGCCAGAGATTTAGCTCAGTGGTTCCAGTGCCTGCCTGGCAAGCGCAAGGTCCCTGCTTCTATTCCGGTAACCATGTACAATACCGGGCGTGGGGACTCACGCACACAGCGATCAGTACCACACACCACAGTACTGGGCGTGGTGGCCCACACCTGTCATCCCAGCACTCGGGAGGCAGAGGCAGGAGGATTGCTGAGTTTGAGGCCTGCCTGGGCTACATAGTCAGCTCAGGGCCAGCCTGAACTACAAAGCAAGACCCTGTCTCAAAAAAAGAAAAACAGTGACATTATTTATAAATAAAGTCCAAGGATCTCCAGTGTCTATATATGTAGGTCTCCTTAGTGTGGAAAATAAAAAAGTAGGTGTAGCAAGTCACCACATTTTACTGTCGGTAAACACTAGAGTTTACTGTGGGGAAGATGGGCTGCCACAGAGTCACACACTCACCCCTTTAGGGCTATCACTACAGCTGCAATGCCTTGTCTCTCAGGCTAATTAAGTTCTTGCTCAAAACCAGCCATCCTGTCTATGACAGTTGTCCCCTGAGAAGGGTCACCTAATTTCATGGACTTACACAGGATAACATTTACTATGTGTAATCAGAACCAGTAATTAACAGATTCCAAGTTAGCAAATTGTGTCTGAATTCTAGAATCACTCAAAGATCTCGCTTCAATTTCCTGTGAGCATTAATTTTTAGTATTAAAATTTATTTAAAAGTAGACACCATCACCTTTCATGTTTTGTAAAACTGAAGTTCTAATATAGTTATTGCTCTCCATAAATCAGCCTAATTCCATTCATACATGTTGCCATATTGGATATTTTATTTAGTAATTATTGAAGGTCATATCACACTGCTTGAGTTAGAATTAGTTTGCCCAAACTCATCTAGCCATCCACCTACTATATGGCCAATGTGTATTGGGCCCAGCATTCATCATTGGAAATTCAGACATGAACAACAGTGTCTTCATTTGGGGACTCAGTGAGCTCACATCAGTCCAGTAAGCTGATCTATGAAGGACATATTTAATCATATTTGTTTCATACATAGGTCCTTGAGATTATGGTAGATATTGACTTTAGGTAGTTTTCCAACAGTAATGGAAAAAAATAAACAACTAAATATAATTTTTCTTAGTATCTGGAGTACTCCCTTCTTTAGGGTCTTCTTTTCTTTGGTCTTATTCTTTGCCGTTTTTTACTGGGCCACGTTCCTCACTCTACAGAGCCAGTTGATAGGTTAACTGCTTATTTATGTGGACCCCCTCACTAGATGGTGAGTTTTGTTCTGGAACATAAGGAAATAAGTTTTATTTATGGTGCTGACCCTTCGCGTCATTCCTCCTCCCTACTCACTCGGGACACTCCGGAATCACTATCACTGGGAAGGCTCAAGACATGCTGGATGGGTGGTGAACAGCGGTAGACGGAGGATGGATGGACCCGGTAGATAGGTGGACGGATGAGGCACTGGGCAGGTGAACGGACAGACTCCCAGATGAGATGAAAGTACACTGGTGCTTTATTCAAGTTACCACCAGAGCGTATGTAGTTCACATAACTATCTTATAACTATAAATTCATGTGTTCATATTCGGAAGGGTTTCTGTTGAGGCAGAGTATTCAGACCCTGGCGCAGAATAAAGAGAAGAGAAATGATATCTTTTTTGTGAAGAGTATTCTGACAGACCCGGAAGTTACCTCAGGGAAGATCTAATTCAGCTCCATACTTTCTAGATGAGAACAGTCACCGTGAGCAGGGCGGTGCCCAGCCGGTGGTCTGTGCTCTCAGCCCAGTGGAGTCAGAGCCAGATTTGTAAAGAAGAAAAGTGAGGCAACATCACAAATGCCTTTGACAGTCCTGGAAAATATGAATGGACAGATGGTTCCCTGGGCCTATGGGAGGCAAGCTGGAAGTCTAGGCAGCAGGACGGGGAACTTTGTGTTTATATTTACTTAATCTTCAGCACATTTCCTCAGAATGTGTGGCTGCTGCATCTTCTGATCTGGCTTCCTCATCCAGGGGAGCCTAAGACTGTGGAGCTAGGCAGTGTGAAGTGATGCAGTGCCTAAGTCAAACTGGCTTCTTCTCTCTGATTTTATCTGAGGCTTTAGCCCCTGGAACTTACAGGGTGGGAGGAAGCGAGCTTCAAGTGGGGCTTGGTCCTCAGACCATTTCTGTGTAGTTCTCTCATTTTTACTTTGGCTTCCTCATCACGAAAGAATAATGAGAGCCACTGAAGACTAAATTCTCCACACTTCACCATACCGAGCAAGAAACACTACATCTCTCCCTGTTTTTTCTTTCCCCAAACATAACAATGAGATTCAATCTCATTGGCCAAACTCCAATACCTGCCCTTCTTTAAGCCAACCATTCTGGGCAGAAGGATGGTCTATTTGATTGACCTGGACTAACTATAGTCAAAATTTGAACTGTGATACCTGTGTGTTGCAGAGAGAGGTGGCTGCTGGGATGCCCACCACACAGTGCATTATCCTAGATACTGTGAAGTGTTAAATGATCCAGAAGCCACTTTCCTGGGACTGTCTCTGCGCTTATAGCAACTGGCCAACATATTTCCACCCAATCAAACAAATAAACCAAAACCTAACTGGAATGCAACCAAAAAAAACACGTTTCAGACAGGAACAGTCAATCAGTTCATCCTACCATGCCCAGGTTAGGCTAATGCTTCTTCCCAGCATGAGTGGGTGAGATCCCCCAGCTCCAGCAGTAAAGTGATTTCTGTCCTTTGCCTCTGTGTTCAGCCCAAGAACATATTCACTCTTCACACTGCTGGTTGAAGCTCTGACCCTCCTCTGTTTCTGAAGGTAACCCCACTCAGAGAACGCTCTGTGCCCAAAGAGCACTGCTAAATTTGAGCTACCTAAAGTTTTTCTAGTAACAAAACAAGGAGTCACTGTCCCAATGACTGGGGAATAGGAAAAAGATAAAGGTTTCAGGACACAGACCGCATCCTGAAAAGAAGAGCTGTGACTGGGCTGTTTTGTAGTTGTGTCTCACCAGGCTAATACGTTCTCAGCGGCAGGTGAAGGTTAAATTGCTGCTTTCACCTGAGAAGTTTTCAGAACTAGAGTTAAAAGGATGAGATTTTATTGTGGAGTAATTTACAGGGTTTTTTTTTACATATCAATCTCTGTTAAGATAACAGCAGTTGGCTGTAAACATGCACAAATCGGTGTTTGATTTCTCTCATTAACTTTTTTCTATGATTATAGCTCAAAGAAGACAACAATAAAAGTCTAATGTTATTCATTGTATTCTGGCAGAAAATCAAGCAAAAGAAATAATTAGCGTTCTCATTTAACATCCTGATACTACTCTCATTCCTACTTTACTCTCAACAAATGATCATTTAAGATTGTAGCTCGATGTTCTTTAAAATTAGAAGTTAATTTGTTGTTTTGTGTGAAACATCTTTACTATGGAAAGACTGAGCCTCAAATTTGCTGCTGCTTTTCTTTCTTCTGGTGCTCGGAAATTTTCATTTATTTCTTCTTCCATATTCTTACCACATTGAGGCTCCTATTATGCCACAGTGGAGTTACATTTTATGAGGTTAATGCAGTGTAATAAATGCTGCGGTAATACAGAATAATCGCAGGGGCATTGTATTTAGAAGTTATAAAACCTAAATTCCACCACTAACTGTGAACTTTGGTCAAGTTATTCGATTTCTCAGAACTCTGGTGGTAGCTTCTTTCTAAGACAGGAATATTAATACCTTACCTGTCTAACAACATAGAACTAAATAAGACGATCTCTTGGTTTCCCTGTGGGCTGAAAGTATCTACAATTCTTAGGGAAAAGTCAACAAATGACACTTGACGATGACATGGTAATAATCCTATGATATTTCAAAATGTTAGTATTAACATAAATGGGCTATTGGTGTATTCACTGGAGGTAAACAAATCACCACTGCCATGCAAGGCTGCAAAAGGACAGCTTTCGTCGTGAAATTGTGAACCCTGTATCTCAATCAGTCATCCTCCTTCATCTCTGAGGTCAGGTTGGGCTCCAATTTTTTGGTAATACATGACCATATAAAGTAAAATATGCAGCTGTTGCAAGTTCAAGAAACTGTGAGTCTCTAGATTCTCCCCCACTCTAAAAGGCATGGGGCATATAAGATGGACATGTTAAAGACGATGGCTATTATACCACAATGCCGGACGTGGTGGCTCACACCTGTCATCCCAGCACTCAAGAGGCAGAGACAAGAGTATTGCTGAGCTAGAGGCTTGCCTGGGCTACATAGTGAGCTCAGGGCCAGCCTGAACTACAAAGCAAGACCCTGTCTCAAAAAAAAAAAAAAAAAAAAAAGACAATGGCTATTAAGCTTCATTGCTTTACACAGAGCTTCTTTTTCCATTCTGTTATTTCTTTCATTTAGCCTAACTTGTGTTAAGTGTTAGAAACTGTAGCCAGAGCTATAAGCAGGTACATATATATATAAATTTATTTATTTATCACAAAGCACTGGATGGAGAGGCAGTTGGCTGAAAGTGAGAGAACTTAACTAGTGTGTTCACAAAGTTGTCCATGAAACTTTCTAAGACTTGTGGATTGCTTTAAATTACTATCCAAAAATTTCTGCTCCAAAAGCTAACTTACTACACAGGTAAATGTTAGGTAAACATTGCATTCATTAGATTGATTCATAAACATCAAAGCCCTATTAGAGGCCACCAATAGGGGGCACTGCTAAAAATCATATAGAACAATGGGTGAATTGAGATGTCTCTTGGCTTCACAGGATTATAGAAAATTTTCAGTGATAACACAAAGTGAAGTCTCAGCAGTCTACCTAGAAAATCCAGGAAACTTTACATATTTAGGGTAGGCATTTTTTTTTTGAGACAGGGTCTCACTTTGTAGTTCAGGCTGGCTCTGAGCTCACTATGTAGCCAAGGCAAACTTCGAACTCAGCAATCCTCCTGTCTCTGCCTCCCGAATGCTGGGATTACAGGCGTGAGCCACCACGTCCAGCACTGTGGTATGTGGTATTGATGGCTGATGGGTGTGAGTCTGCACGCCCAGCATTGTATGTGGTCACCAGGGATTGAACTCAGGACCTTGCGCTTGCGAGGCAGGTGCCAGAACCACTGAGCTAACCCTCTGGCCCTAGGGTAGGCATTTTTAACATACTCATGACCACTGATATGTGATGTTTCCTAGGGAAATAATGCAGAGTTAGAAAATTTAAAAACTGAAGTGTACAAGTAGATGAGGAAGCATATGTTTTAGAATGGTGGAAAAGAAGAGGCAGAAAGTACTAGAAGTAGATGATAAAAAAATTTTGCTTTTAGCATCTCCAACTAGCTATTATCTTTTCCTATGAAATGTTTAGTGATTCTCACATTGCTTCAGAAAGCCTATTTGATATTCTTTTCTTATCTTCCAGACCATATGAATAAGATTATACAAGTCTATCTATTGATTTGCTGATTGGCTTGTGTTTGGAAGCCTGTAATATTTCCCTCTGTGACACCCACCTCTGAGAGGACAACCAGAAATATTTGTAACAATGATGTTATGGTACAATTGAAAATGAAGTGACCACCAAGAGCCTCATGAATTCGTAGGTGAAGCTTTTGAAAGAGGATTGATGTACTGCTTTGCTGTTAGGAGGTGTGATCTGGTGCACAGAGGTGAGCCCTTCAGGTGTGACTGGAAGGATGCCTGTCCCTTCTCCAGATCCTCCCTTCTCTCTCTGACCGCCATGATATGAGAAGCTCCCCACCACAGCAGGCCCTTTGAACATGATGGTTCTGTTGGAGTCAGCCAAACATGAACTAAATCCTCTGAAACCATTATCCTAAATAAATCTTCCTCCTTCAAATTGTATCATATATCTTATCTCATCAAAGAGGATGTGACTAAGACAAATGACAACAATGAGTTTTGTTCTTCATCCATTGGTATCCAGGATTGGGCCTAACCATCTCAAATCTCTACCTATCAGTCTTCCTGGTTTGAGTAAGTCTTTATCCACACATCCTAGGTTTTGGTGACCTTTTTTCTGATATCAGTCTTTCCTAGAAGACTCAGCAGTTGTCCAGGCAAACAGCATTGCTAGTGCTCTACCCTGAAGTATTAGAGAGCCAATAGCTAACAAGAAAATTACTTTATCCTTGCAATTTTCAAAACAGATCTGAAATCAAATCATGTGTATCAAAAACATTCATGACCTAAACATATATGGGACTGAGGTTAAACAGTTTATTAGCTTCCTAGAACTAGGAAAGGAGTTAGACGTCGAAGAACTGACACCATACTGATAGTGGAAGTGAGGAGAGCTGTAGAGTGTGCAAGGAAAGGGGTTTGTGTTTTACTGCTTCCCAGGCTGAAACTTGAGGAGGCCACACATTCCAAAACAAGTATGTGGATGTGTGAGACATCATCCTTCCAGTTAGAGTGATAGAAGTCATAAGAGCTCAGGGAAAAGAAATATTTTCCACCATGTCTGTGTGGAATAATCTTCAACCAAGTTTGACAGGATTCCCAGCATCTCACATGTGAACAAATGTCATAGGGAGGACGTGAAAAGTCATAATCAAATAGTCATCAATAGAAGGCCAGACAAAAAGGTCAGCCTCTGTGGATGCCTTTATTGACAGACGAGTGGTTAAGATAGAAGAAGAGCCTACAGAACCCCCCCCACACAGTGCTGACAGCTACAGTGAGGGTGCAGATATATGGACCAGGCTTGGGATGCTGTATGTTAGGGAGAGTTCAGTTCCTTCAGCAAGGAAGAAGGGAAAAAGGATGGTTTTTGAAAATGGATAGCAAGCTTTTTCATATGTTGCCCATTTTATCAACATACGTGTACACAAATATCTTGCACATTTTTTAAAAGGTGCCATAAATACCACTCTAGGAAAACAATAAATAATCCATAATGTTATGTTAGGCAATGGAAATTTCATATTCTCTGTGTGATTTTCCGTCCCTTCAGATTTTGGGCATGGCTCCCAATGTACAAAATTAATTCAATGAAAGCTCCCCATCAAAAAACTGAAATATGAAACGAAATACAGTAGAATAATAAAACTCTTTGAATATTAGAAGCAAAAATCATGAAACATCTCTACCAAGGAAATGGTGATTCAGTTGTTTGTTGCCTCAGTAAACAGTCTTGGGGAAAGGGTCTCTCTAATAACGGTCATATATAGTTGTTTGGGAAAAGTAACTATAGGCTCTTAAATTTGACATGTCCTTTCTTCTATTTGAATTTTCTAGCAAACTAATCATTGCCTGAGTTCATCCTTCCTATAATCCCTTGACATTATCGGCAAGAAACAGATAACACATCCTAACAACATAAGTGCTTCCTTTAGCTTCAAGAGTGTGCAATATATTCTCTACCATCCAAGTTATGATGGGAGAGAGTTTCAGTAAATATTCTCTTATGCCACAAGAAGAGTTGCCAGCTATGCAGGCTGTAATATCTTTCTCCTCCCGCTGCCTGACAGCTAAGGTAAGAACATATATTTGAGGTTTCTTATAGCATTTTCAATTCCAGCCACTCGTTTTTATTAGTCCAGAGAAGTATCAGTTACTTTCACTAAGAGACTCCAAATTAGTTCAAAATTGGACAGAAGACAGAAGCTTATTCTTCTCATAGTAACCAAAGGAACAATGTTTTAAAGGATGGTAGGTTTACTCCATGAATTCGGTCATAGTCTTGGGTCTTTTCCAAGGACATTAATCCACGTGTCTTGCCAAAAGGTCTTCATGTGGTGACACAGATGTCCACAGGGTTAGGCAGTAAATCATGGTGGGAAATGTGCAGTGGAGCAAAGCAGCCCACATCATGGTTGCCAGGAAACAAACAAAGAAAAATGGGTTGAAGTCCTGATATTTCCTTGGGCAACCCCCTCCCCCCAGACCCTCCGTCCTTCCAGTGGCTCCTAGAGCACCTCATCCCTCCAGCATGGTAGGCGGAAACCGAACCATTAACACATGGGCCTTTTCATGACACATCTCTAACCACAAGAAGGGCATAACTACATATAATCTTACATTCACATAGTTTTACTTTGACCTGAAGGATGCGAGCCCGCATCTACCATATATCAGTGTCCAAAAGGGATTGGCTTCAGCAGCCCCCAGAAGGGCAAAAGTCCATGTTTATTCCAGTCCATTGTGTGAAATGGTGTGGTGTTTGCATATAGTCTACATGAACCCTCTCCAGTGCTTCAGTCATCCTTATATTACTTGCAATAGCACAATGCAAATGCTGTGCCGGAGGTCGTGAGCCTCTGGAGAATAATAACAAAGGCAAACTTCAGTGTATGTTCAGTGCAGATGTGATTTTATTTTTCATATTCTTTTACCTTGGCTGTGTGAACCTGTGGGTGCACAACCACTCGGACATAGAGTGTCCATTGTCTAAGTGGACCCATCTCCACCCCAGGAGGGGATGCAGGTCCTCCCTTCTGCCTGCAGAACATCATCACATCATCCTTGGTCTCCCTCATCCCTATGGCCTCATGTCACCTTCCACCCAGACAGGATGTCTAGGTGGTATCTTCTTTTGTGAGAAGAAATCCATCCATCTTCATCTCTGTGTATCTCCTTTAAAGAAGAGGGATGTGATTCCAAGCAGAGGTAAGAGTCAGTCACGTTCTGCTGGAGCTTCACCTTGAGCAACAATGTTTATAAAATATCCAACTACAACCCATCTTTTTCGTGATATCAATGGAAAGGTGATACTTGTAAATTGTGCAACTAGGACCCTCTGTAAACAACATGCTTCTTATTGCAACCTTATAAACCTATTTTAATGGATCATCCCAGGATTACAGCCAGTGAATATGACCACTGCCTTTGACAGGGCTGTGGAGGAGAGAACAAATCGTGCTCTGAGAGACCCAGGGGCAAAAGGAAGAGCAGAAGAATGAAAACAGATGCTTACTTTTATAACCATCAAGATCTTTCTGTTGAGTTCTGTTATTTTTTTCATCTTTCCATTAGCTGTTTGGAGAAGAGGGCTGCAGCATTATTTTACTAAGGCAAGTATGCTATTTGCTTTTATCATTACAGATAATGATGCAGGGAGTATGGAATTTGGCCTTGAAATGTGTTTCATCCTTTGTGGAGTAATGTGTACTTTCTGGGAGAGGGGATGAAGTATGTTTGGTTTGCCTTAAATTAGCAATTCCTTGTGTGTGTGTTGCTGGGTCCCTGACTCACACAGCCTTTACAAATCTGCATCTTTGGCACCACCCATATTTTCTTTCTTCTGTCCATGTGGGTTTTCTTCGCCTCTGACCCACCCCATTTGAGCTCTAATTCATTCTTTTGAGTCTCCAGATTCTGGGCATTTACGTTTACACACACCCAGACTAGTTCTAGATTAGAGTGACATCTTACACTTGAGACTCGCCAGGTAACTTCAACTCTACATCTGCAGGGGTGACCACATCCGGTCACATCCGATTAGCACACAGCCTGGCCTCATTCTCCTATCACATTTCACTTGCTCTAAGATAGCCAATTGATTGTTTTAATGTCTCTGGTTAGAATTTTTCTTAAAATACATGAAAATAATCACTACTGCCCCAAGAAATTGTGTGGATGTGTATGGATGTGTGTGTGTGTGTGTGTGTGTGTGTGAGAGAGAGAGAGAGAGAGAGAGAGAGAGCATGTGTATGGTATGGTGGTATTAGGGATTTTACTCAAGGTGTTGGCACTGAGCTACATGCCCAGTCCTGTTTTTCATTTCTTGCTTTGAGAAAGGGCTCCTCCCTATTGCTCAACAGCTTAAGCTGGCCTCCAACTTCCCCTCGTCCTGTCTCAGCTTCCCAGTGTGCAAGCAACTGGCATAAGCAGAAAAGTTAATATAGAGCCAGAGATTTAGCGCAGTGGTTCCAGCACCTGCCTCAGCGCAAGGTCCTGAGTTTTATCCCGGTAACCACATCCAATGCTGGGTGTGGTGATTCACACCCACCAGCCATCAATACCACAAACCATAGTGCCGGGCGTGGTGGCTCACACCTGTAATCCCAGCACTCAGGAGGCAGAGACAGGAGGATTGCTGAGTTCGAGGCTTGCCTGGGCTACATAGTGAGCTCAGGGCCAGCCTGAACTACAAAGATAGACCCTGTCTTGAAAGAAACAAAAGAAAAGAAAAAGAAAGAAAGAAAGAAAGAAAGAAAGAAAGAAAGAAAGAAAGAAAGAAAGAAAGAAAGAAAGA
>PVIC010023235.1:0-26992 GCA_004025085.1 Thryonomys swinderianus | reverse complement strand
GTGTGTGTGTGTGTGTGTGTGTGTGTGTGTGTGTTTTCCCCCCTGAAAGCTGACAGAATGTCAAACAGAAGTTTTAACTGGGCGATGTGATTTACATACAGATTAATCCATTATTAGTCTAAGTGAGATTCTTGATTCAGCAAGATGGTATTTATCATCTGATTGCTTTGTTCACATAATCCAAGTGACTTTGTAAATGGAGTTGTATTGCGTGTTCTAGAAAAATTGCCCATGGTTACACCCTGTTTGAAATAATTAGGTGATAATTAGCATTACAAGTTTCTCTTTAAAATACTATCATTAGAGAGATTACTAAATGAATTACCTGGTACTGGGGACCTGATTTTTTTGGCATAAATATCTTTCTGCACAGAAGGGCCAGGAGTGTTCAAAGACATTCTTAGAGACAGCGTGTATTGGTTTGAAATCACTGCTGTGGCAAATTATGATAAATTAATGGCTCAAAACAACACAAACTTATTATCTCCACCTTCTGAAGGCAGAGGCCTGGCAGATCTTTTGTCTATTTAGAGATCTGAGAGGTCAAAAGGAAGTATAAATCGGGCTTTATTTCTCTCTGGATGCCATCAGAGAACTCCATTTCCTTACTCGGTCTAGTCTTTGGGAGAATTCAGTTCCTTCCTGTGCGATGACTCAGCTCTCTGTTCCCTTGCTGGGTTCTGCTAAGGTTTGTTCACAGCAAAACTCAGAGGTCACCTGCATGCCTCGGCTTGTGATGCCTTCTGTTTTCCACACCAGCAACGACACATGGAGTCGCCTTTTCTGTCAAACTTGCTCCCGTTTTTTCTCTTCTGGAATATCTTTCTGACTTGGGCTGAATAAAACACTCCTGTTTTCAGAGCACATGTGACAAAATCTGACTCACCTGGATAATCTAACATACCTTCTCCAGCTCAAGTTTCTTAACCACAATCATATCTGCCAAGTTCCTTTTGTATATATGGCATGTGTGCCTACGTGGACAGGTTTGTAGGGGTTCTGGGAACAGGCTCAGGTGTGCAGTGAGGATGAATCCATCAGAGCCCAGATGAGAGATGTTACATCCCAGAAACATCAACAGGATAGTTATAACTTGTCTTTCTTTTGGAGATCTGACAAGCAGCATTAGAGAAAGATAGAAAGACATCTTAATGCTTTCATGCCTAGGCTATCTCCAGATGTTACAGTCGTCAAGGGATTCCTGTTTATTATGGATTGACATTTTGGGGATGTGGTGTCTCACAGTGAGCTCTTTATTTTCAAAATAATGGCTTGTCTAACAAGTGAAATTCTTGAGGAAGTGTCTGTGTAGCTGTGTGTTGACTTCTTGCTAGTGAAATATAAGTCCATGAAACAGAAGACTATGTCTGCCATGTTAACCATTGTATCCACAGAGCCTAGAAGAAGGCCTGGCAGAGAGTTGGTTGATAATTGTTTTCAATAATGCACATTTACTGAGTAAACTATTTATCTAGCAACTACATGGATAGCAGTGGCAGGGATTTTAGCAGTGAATAAATCAGACACAGTCCTGCCTGCCTGATCTGAGACACTAAATACATAGCTATACAACTAATTAATTGTGATAAAGATAAAACCCACATCTTATAATGATACATAAGTACTTTACTATTTTATTCAAAATTAAAATACACTATTGCCTACCAGTGTTTTGATTCTGCATCAAGACATGTTTTTTTCTAGTTGGTTTTGGCTGAATGAAGTTTTATATCTTTTGATTTCCTTTGAATATGTTTTGGCTGAATGAAGTTCCCCATCTCCTTCCTTACATAAACCATATCCCAAATGCATCTTCTGTGAGTGTCAGGTTTTGTTTTTCCTAAGAGGAGCGAGAGGACTCAAGACCAGGGTTTGGCAAATGATGGCTGGAGCCAAATCAGACTCACCATCTGTTTTCGTGAAGCTCTGAGCTAAGTAAGGCTTTTACACTTTTACATGGCTGGAAAAAACTTAAAGCAAGAATAATATTTTGGGGTATGTAAAAATTATGTGAAATTTAAATTTCAGCACCCACAGTCCTTAGAACTCTGATTTTATTTTCATACAAAGCCTATCTTCCAACCAAGTATCGAAGTGAATTACTTCATTTGAGCCCACTATGTTTAGCATGCAGTTGATAATTGCAGAAGTTCCCAGTGTTTTCCTTTAAGAGAACATTCCCCTATAAATTTTCAATTCAAGAGAGAACAGCTATGATATCTCCCAGTTTTTTAATATGCTCAATCATATGGTGGTAAACTCCTTAAATCAATATTCTTCCTCCTGAATAGTGAAGGAATTAAGGCACTTGTTATAAAGGAACACAGAGAATTAGTAAAATCAGTTCAAAAAGTGATAACTGATACATGTTTAAAAAACAAGGTTGATGTGGAGTCAATATCACTTTCAGTCTAGAAACTTTGTCCTTTCGTTTGCCAACAGTTCTCTTAGCCCTGAAACGTCATCTCTTCAATGAACCACCAGCCCATTTTTATGTTATACAGCTCTGGGATTCCAGGACATAAAGCAACCTCTATCCATCTCTTCTAATTGCATCAGTAGATGCAATATGAAAAAAGTGTAGTGTTAAGGATCTTTCCTTTCTTTTTAGTTTCTCTCTCCAGCACTGAGTTAAAATGGAATACAGTCATTAAAAGGTTATCTAGTGTAACAAGTTCCCCGCCAAAGGCAGAGCAGAAGGCTCTATTCCACTGTGAGTTGTTTTATGAAGTAGCTCATGGCTGACAATCAGTGAACTAAATCCTTCGACAAGGAGAGATTTACAAGGAGTTGTCCACAGTGACAAAATGTTTCTATAGATGAGAGCAGAGCTGGGACCAGGGATTAGCAGCTGTGCACATAAATACAGCTCACAGCTCCGGGATTCCACAGCTGGGAGATTTCCAGGGCCACCTTCTATACATATGCCTGTGGAACTGACTTCTACATACAGACCCTGCTGCAGGCAGAAGCCAGGTAACTTTGGAGGTCTGTGTGTAGGTTTAGAAGAGTTGCTCTAGACAGAGACTCTGTCTATGGAGCTCTCTTTGATCTCTTGGGAAGCTGCAGTGATTAAACACCAACCTCTTCCACACTAAACTCATCCCACTAAAGAAAGGACTGTTGAAGATTTTCTTAAAAACCACAATTTCTTTTTTTCTGGTTCACAGCATTATATTGTTTTCATGTTTGGTTTCTTGACAGATTTGTTAGGTACTAGAAATGATGAAAACATCACATGTACCCATGGATGTTTATGTTGCAATGTTCTTTTGATAAGAATAATCAAGGGTTAACTTTATTAGATCCAAATTTAAGAATTGATAACTAGAGAGAAAATGTACAGGAACTTACAAGCACAGAATAATACATCCCGAAGGTGTATTGAAGATTATCCAGATCATTTCTGTCTTTTTTTTTTTTTTTTTTTGGTGGTAACTGGGGCTCAAACTCAGGCCCTTATGCTTCCAAGGTAGGTGTAGTACCACTTGAGCTAAGCCCTGGCTCTCATTTCTATCATATTTTAGGCATAAAAACTAAGGTCTACAGAGGATAAGAGGCTTTTCCTTGCCCCTCAACGTGGTCTTGTCCATATGGGAAAAAGAGCCTTCAGGATTACAATAGAACATACTGTATTAGAATTTAGTAAGTGTATGTCTGAGCTTCAGAGCCAGACTTCCTGGATTTGAATTCTACCTCTAAGTTTCTGGCTGGAGTAGCAATAAAGAACACATTTAATTTTCTGTCTCAGTGTCTTTGTTGACAAATGGAAGTGAAGAGGAGAGCACTACTTCTCAGACTTGGTTTGTTCGTTAGAATCAGTAAATACAGGTGAAGCACACAGAATCCTATCCGGAAAGTAGCAAGTGCTCATGAAATAGTAGCTGCTGCTATCAGTACTACCTTCCCACTCTCATTGTTCCTTGGTTGACTTCTCCCAACTCAATGTGCTGTCAACAAACAAAATAGTGCTCAGCACTTTCATTTGAACAGTCAGTGCAAAGTGTGTGCATGTGTATGTAACACACTTAAGCTTATTTTTCGTACATCATTTATGTAAAACTATTAAATAAGATCCTCTAGCTTGTTCCTAAACTAAATTGACTCAGTATTTAGGAATTGTCTCCATATTTCATTACTCTGAAGTTGGTGATTTGTATCAATTCAGTAGTCCATTTTAAAATTACACGTACATTTGAGAGTTACATCGTATACATTACAGCAGCTCTGGGAACTGCTGCTTTCTCATTTAAAATGATCTCGAGTCACAAAAGAGGCAGAATTTTTTATTTTGCTTCCATGCTCAAGATGTGACCCTTATAAGGTAGGTATGGAATAGGAATTTATAAATACTTCTTACTCTTTCTGCTTTGTTTTGGAAGAGGTTGAAACTGGCTGAGTAAATTTACCAAAATAAATACAAAGCTTGATGACTTATACCAATATCACTTTCTTCTAGAGAATTTCAATGCAAGATCTATTAGAAGTTACCCATTCGAAGGATGATTGTAGTAGCCATGTTAATAATCATAAAAAACTGAAAGCACCCTAATGACCACTGAGAAGAAAACAGAACAATGTTACATTTTTTAACACAAAAAGATATCACATAGCATTCAAAATAAATGAGCTACAGAAATGTGATTATTTAAGTGAATGTTGGATGCATAATGATGAGGAAAACTACAAATTCCAGAAGATGAGGTATAGTGTTGTACCCTTCTAATGTAAGAATAAAACAGCTAAAGAATATATTTAAGAATATGGATGTATATAATTAAACTCCTGCTATACATTTATATATTCACTTTAATTAATAAAGAAATGAGTAAAACTAAGAAAAGTCATGCATGGGCTGAAGACAAGTTTGCATTATGATTAATCCAAGTTCGTGTAGCTGAGGTCCAAAGGAAAAAAATTGATGAGCTCATAGAATTAATTGTTTTTCAGAAAATAAGATTTATGATGCATTGTGTATAGACTAAAAATCACACAGTATGAGTTGAGAATGGTAAATTGTTATTTGAAAATCCTTAAATTATTATTATTTTTTGGTCTTATTGGATAATATCCACCCTTTACAGCCATTTCACTAAGCAACTGCTATCTAAGACCTGGCTATTTGTATTTGAGTTCATGGAATAATATAGTTTTTATAGGGCTCTGTTTAAAAGAAATAGAATCCAGGCACATTTCCATTCCCTCCAGTCCTCTGAAGCCAGGAGCAGAAAAAAGGCAACAGATTCTAAGCGCTTGTCATTCAAATACATGGAAAAAAGCCGAGCTCATCCTTTCTTCTACCAGTGGGTTCACTTTCATCTCCTTAACTATGGCGTGTAGAGAGGGTGAGTCCCACAGCACGAGAAGGCTACGAGAAGATGCATGGCTCAGCCCAGGAACCACCTGAGAACAGCTCTGCCTGTATGAAGCATGTGTCTGAGTTTCTCTTCTCCCTAAATGCCTGAACTTTGTTGATTCTCAAGAAGATTGGCTGTTGTGGAATACTAACAAAGAGCAAACTTGCATGTCACAAACTGCAAGGTGAGGTCACAGGAAAAGGCTAGAATTTGCAGACTGTTTTCTCAAGATTATTTTTGACAAGAAAGATATCCTGGTGAGATCAACTGAGACTTCTGAGCCTTTCCCCAAACTTGACTTGGGATTTTACACTTGTAAAACCTGCTTCTTCACAGAGCATAAGGAGAAATTTGAATGAGCTTTGTCACTGCAGTGCTTAAAGACAACTGTGGTTCAAAAAGCAGAGGGAAAATTAAGCCAGTGCAGCCTCTGTGTAAAGCATGGTAACTAGCCCAATACAGGTTTATCTGTTACTTCATTGTAAAGTGAGATGTAAAGTAAACCAAATGCTGTTATAACATGCAGAAAAATTCTTAATTCGGTGCATTTTTTTGGTTAAAATAACTCTTTTTGGAAATGAAGCTTAAATAAATAAAACCACAGAGTATAAATGACTGAGCAGATTTGATACTGATATAAGACATATAGGACATATATGGTTAAATCACTATGTAAGAGCTATGCTAAAATTGAGATTCTGTCTACCCCCTCTACAATAATTATCATGTTTGTCTCTGTCTTATGGGGAGAGAAAGCCAAGTGAGGAGGGGAAGAGAATTTAAAAATGACTTAGATATGTATATATATCTACTTCCCAAGATGAAAGTAATGATTATGTATCACAAACATATGCTAGTTAAAAAGAAACTTAAAAAATGAAGAAATAATAACAATAATAAAACAATCTAGGGATGTATTTATATTCCTTTCAATTTGTACTGAACTCTTAACTTGGTATGAGTCATCACCTTTATCCTGAATCCTACAGTAACAAATTGTACTTAAATACTGTTAAGGTGTTTAAGAAGCATTTTAAAACACTGGTCAAAGAAGAGTGTACCCATTTCAGAAAACGATGCTACAGGCTACCCAGTTACTAAAACTTCAAATCTAGTATTTTTTCCCCCTTCACTCAATTCCATAAATAAGCCATCAGTAATTTTCTTGGCTTTGTCTGGAAAACATAGAAAGAATCTGTACTCATCACTTCATTTCAGCTGTTACCACCAACATATAAGATCTCCTCATTTCTTTCCTGGAGTGTGGTTGGCTTGTGCTTTTGGCTGGTTTTGCTTTCCTCATCTTGTAGAAGCCAGAGTGTGTGTGTGTGTGTGAGTGTATGTGTGTGTGTGTTTTTGAGACAGGATCTTGCTTTGTAGTTCAGGCTGGCCCTGAGCTCACTATGGAGCCCAGGCAAGCCTAGAACTCTGCAATCCATCCTCCTGTCTCTGCCTCCCGAGTGCTGGGATTACAGGTGTGAACTACCACGCCCAGCACTGTGGTATGTGGTATTGATTGCTGGTGGGTGTGAGTCACCACGCCCAGCATTGTATGTGGTTACCAGGATCGAATTCAGGGCCTTGCACTTGCGAGGCAGGCCCTGGAGCCACTGAGCTAAATCTCCGGCCCCTGATTTTTGTTTGTTTGTGAGAGAGGGTCTCACTTTGTAGTTCAGACTGGCCTTGAGCTCTCTGTGTAGCTCAGGCAAGCCTTGAACTCAGCAATCCTCCTGCCTCTGCCTCCTGAGTATTGGGATTACAGGCTTGAACCACCAAGCCTGGCATTTGTGGTGTGTGGTACTTATTGCCAGTGGGCATGAGTCACCATGCCCAGTACTGTTGTATGCGGATCGAACCAGGGGCCTTGCACTTGCTAGGCAGGTGCTGGAACTACTGAGCTAAATCGCTGGCCCTGCCAGAGTGTATTTTTAAGAGTGTAAAGCAGAATGTGTTACATGATTGCTCAAAGCCCTCCATTGGTGTCTATTATAGCTGGGTATAATGCACATAAGATGACATACTATCAACTTCATGTTTCTTTATATAATCTCTGTCCAATCATGTCCCTGTTCATTGTTCTTTAGCCTCAGGGCTTTACATCTGTTTGTTGGAGTCTGGTTTCTACACTGAGGAGAAGACTGTACTTGCCTGCTTTGCTTAGACTAAATGTTTCTAGATCTTTTTATGGCCAGGCTTTTTCTCTCACTCAGTTTGCACCTCACATTTCATGTCCTCATTCAGGCCTTGCCTGACTGTCTTACTTAAAGTAGTGTGGCTCTTCTGCTACTCTTAAAATATTAGAATTTTAGTTTTATTCTCTTTTTAGCAGTTGCCACCTAAAATTCTCAGTATTCACTCATTTTCAGACAGCAATATAAGCTTCACCAGGGGAAAGACTTTATTTGTTACCAACTATTTTATCTGTAGTACACAGCAGAATGAATATTGGCTATATAAGAGTTCCTGGGTAGCCCTCTATTGATTTCATTTGATCCTCATAACAACCCTCTTGACTATTCATTCTTTTAAAGGTTGATGTGTTATTTATTTGTGTGTTTAGGGTGTCTAGGGAAATTCATGATATATGTTGTTTGAAATAATTCATTATTTTCACTTGATAGACAAAAACAACCTCAGGATTCACAGGAGCCAAGCAACTTTTCCTAATCTTATAAAGAATGGAAATAGTACATTTGGGTCTCAAATGTATGTCTCTTAAAACCATTAGTTTATACCAGATTTACTGAAGTACATTGACAAACAAAATCTGTCTACATTTAAGGTATAAAATGATATTTTGATATACATACTCTTATAAAAGGTATTAGTATCTGAGAATACCTCCAGGTCTTCAGTATTTCTAACTTGTTTCACTACTAGAGTTTTTCTGAGTAAGAAACTCTAGAATAAAGTTACAGGATGGTACAACTTCCAGAGTGGTGCCTATTCTATCCCATGATAACTTAGGTGAGAGAAGATACTTACTTAGGTGCTTAGAAATCAAATCAACTTTATTTTCCTCTTTAAGCATGCAATCTATATGTTCTTTATTGAGTTATTTTTTATTTAGCTGTTATGCATGCAGTTTTGATATGTGCTCCATTCATGTCCTAGTAAAAACTGCTGAATAAAATAGATATTGTGAAATAGAAAATATTCAGAGGGAAAAGGGTAGGGGTAAGTAAACAGGGGAAAGAAAAAATACGATGTTTTAAAAAAAGAAAGCTTATGTATATGGGGGCGGGGGAGCGGTAGGGTGAGTAGAAGGATGGGTAAAAATGAGAATTGTGTCATATACTGGTAGAAATTCCCAATGTTGAGTGTGATCATGATGTGTATATAAAGAATTCAATTAAAAATTGATATTTTGAAATATTTTCTATTGGTTTGGTTTGATAATCTCTTTGTTGGTTTTCTCTACCTAGATGATTTTTACTTTCCTTTTGCTTAGTACATAGCAACATTGTTTTTTAAGGTCCAGACTGTCTTGTAGGTGACATTGAATAGTAATTGAATAGTAGTTGGTCAGAATTTTTGGGTTTAATATTATTTAACCTCAAATCCAGGATCTGATGCTAATTTCTTTTTTTTTTTTTTTGAGACAGGGTCTCACTTTGTAGTTCAGGCTGGCTCTGAGCTCACTATGTAGCCCAGGCAAGCCTCGAACTCAGCAATCCTCCTGCCTCTGCCTCCTGAGTGCTGGGATGACAGGTGTGAGCCACCACGCCCGGCTCATGCTAATTTCTTAAGCTTGGACAATTCTTTAAGTCTCATATATTAAATGGATATGAAATACCATCTACATCCTAGGATTGTTAGAATAGCTAAAGAGTATAATGTATAGTAAGTCTCTCTTTCAGGATGTCATATACACACACACATATCCAAGTTTTGAAATGTATATTATAGTTATAGTATTGGGTATTATTTAAAAAGAAAAACCAGCTATTATTGTTTTCTATCTTTGTATTTCTACTACCAAAGTACAGAGCTTAGCATATAATAGACATCTAAAAATGTTTAAATAAACTTGGGGGCCATTCTGTTTTCTAGGTTTTGGGGAAATGTTTTTAGTTCAATGCTTTTCAATTGAAGGAGCCACAAGTATTTTAAACAATTATTAAAAACAGATTAATAAATAGATAAACAGACAAAATATATAGAACATACAAAACAATTACATTAAATCAAGTCCACTCTTAGTGGCACTGGCCATGGTGAATTATAATTTTCTTAGTTTTAGACTTGTAACTATAAAACAACTAATCACTTAGAATTTTCTCTAGGGGTTATCAATTACTGCTTCTTTTCCTTATATAAATCATAATAGTATTTTCTTTAATATTTTAGGCTATACTGGGTACCTAGTTTTGTGTTAGTTGATACTATAAATTTATAACCAATAACGAAGAAAAAGAGAAGGCTGTAGATTACTGGATGTGATCTTTGTTTATTTTCCTTATTATAAAACCAAGTATAAGGTCTTAACTGTTTGCTTTTTAACTTACATTTAGAGGAATAGAAAGAACACTCAAACTTTTATATCTTCCCTTTTAAATTAGTTCCAAGCTCATAAAACATAAACTAAAACTGAAATTTAGAGGGTCAGATATTGGTTTATCTATAATCATTTAAGGCTTGTGACATATCTTCAAGATCTTCTTTGTGTACTTTTGAAAAGAGATATAGAGAGGAAGAAAAATAAAGAAAAGAGAAAAGAGAATCCCAGGTCCAGATTTCCCAAATGAAGTCCACTCTGTTTCCCATGGTCAGAACTGGTGCTTTATATGTAAAATGTAGTGTTTATATTCCAGTCTCATTTATTCAGTATCAAGATGTGATTGGATGAGTGAACAGTGTTAGCATCAACTATACTCAACAGAAGATAGAAGGGCTAAAATTCATCTATAGTAAATAGTGGAAAAGCAAGAAACACAGACCCACAATAGTATGAACATACATTACTAGGCCAAAGTTAATCCAACCCACACAAATTTCTTTGAAGCTGGAAGTACATACAGAAAGGGACAATTTTATTGAGACTCATAGCCATGGCAGTAAGGTGCATCAGGGTAGAACCCTTAATCCTGTGGTGGAGCATCTAGTGATGTCAACTGGTTGACCAAAGTCAGCCATTCCAAGGTTCCCAGGAAGTGAATGCATAAAACTACACCTCAGTTCTGAAGCGGGGACTCATTGAAATAATTTTGATTTATGGCAGTTAATCCATGAACTGTAGGAAAGAGTAGGTCTTTGAGAGTATCTCCTTCATGCATGTATACTCATCATTGTATAAATACTGCTCACTCTTATCCATCTGATGGCTCTACCATCTCCAGCCACTGAAGATTATGCCAGCAAAAACTTTTCCCTCCTAACTTTTTTTTTTAGCTCATTCATCAACATATTCCACTATAATATCCTGTGTAGTACCACTGACCTTGCAGTTTTCATTATTTTTTTCATACATCATATCTATGAGAAATGCTGGAGCCTATGTTTCCTTGATTATGCCATCTGGTGGAAGACACAAATGACTGACATACAGATTCATTATCTTCTTGTTTATCTTTTGGTAATGTGGTAAAGGCAGGGATTATCCTAGATTTAGCTAGCAGTAGAGCACAAGAGTCATCCATAGATACTGTTTCACATTATAACCACTTCCCAAAAGAAGGTCATCTTCTGTAGCCCATGGTTTTAGTTTATCCTTGAGGTATAGAACCAACTTGTACTCCTTAAGAACCAATTCCCAGCCCAATTCTGGGATGATTCAGATTCACCAGAGTTCCCAAACATTTGATCCCAGAGTTTCCCTTCATCAGCAGAATTCTGGACTGCAATGTTTCCAGCATAATCAATAAACACATTTTCAGTTGGTCCTTCATAATGGAAAATGTTACTGATCAATTTTAGTAGCAATGGAGCTTTAAACTTCAGAGCTCTTTGCATGAGCACCTTCAGCCCATTTTGTCCATTCCTGTGTTAGCAGCAAGATTTATGCAGGGAGAAATGAGTTTCAAATCAATGTGTTTCTGTGAATATTCAAAGACTGGATTTTTTTAATGGTGATATACAGTCAGGCATTGGCTTAAAGCAGTCATCTAGGCTTGTGTAGTCAAGTAGCGTATCGCTGTTTTTAGTTTTTGTTATCTAGCAGTGCACTGAGTTTTGGAAAATGTCCAATTTATACCATCTTATTCCTCAGTCCTGTATCACAGGACAGGTTTAGAAAAAGCCAGAGAATGAAATTCAGTATATCTTCATGCTCACATGGTATCAGTTTTACCAGTTTTTTGACAGTATCGATCATCTCCATATTATTTTAACTCTTCATAAAAATGCTGATAGTTTTTTAAAACATTGCAGCTAGAATAAGAAACTCAAAATTGTTTTTATCAGAAGCTTTCACCAACATGTGAGCTATATTTTATTCCTCATATTCAGTTCTATATGGGTGTCCTTTACCAGATTCAGAAGCAAATAAATAGCAACCTGTAATAGCTATTCCTGTTTTACAACAAGCTCCTGGTACTTTTTAAAGATGTTTTTGTAATACTTTTTCAAGGTTTGGTTTTCAAGGTCTTTCTCAACAGCCTTCTTCTTTTTAGAAAGTCCTTGTCAAAATGCACATCTTTTAAATTCACCATCAATTATATTCATACACAGAGTTCCAACATTATAATGAATGACTATATGCTAGAAAAGAAAAAAAAATCTAAATTATGTTTGTAGCTGGTGCAAGTCTTTGCTTCAAGTCTTCTCTTAGGACTCTTGCTAGTACAGAGAGAATTTTCATTCAACAGTACTTCTTCCAAGTTATCAGGATTTTCCAGCAAGCTGCAGGATTAAAACAGAACCCTGAACCTTGTCAGGAATATCTTCCCACAATAACTCAGTATATTTGTCCGTGCCATTACTGCTGGAACTTCACCAATCTCCATGCTTTCAAAAGGAAGTGCATCTTTAAGTTTGCTTGACTTTTCTTTTCCTAACAATAAATCACAGCAGTTCTGCAGATAGTACAACAGCTGTTCTATTGCATTTCCTTTTCAAGGATGAATAAGTTTACATTCCTGAACCACCTTCTGTGCCAGGGAAGTTATGTTTGTGTTGGCATCAGGACCCTCAAGGTGAAATTTTTTTGACATTCCTGCAGTTCTCCCAAGTTAAGATGGCTCATTTCACCAAGAATTGTGGCTATCATTTCATAATGAGCAATACTTTTTCTTATGGGTCTACACTAATATTACCTCCTTAAATTTCCTTTCAAGTTATCTGGCATTCTTCCCTTTGTATGGCACAGCCCATTTCCAAGGATGCGAATCAAGAACTCTCACCCACGGTGGCCACATTCCAGGCCAGGAAGGCTTGGACAGCAGCAATGCTGTGGTTACCATGGTGTTGCCATGGCTCCTCCCATAGCAACATCCCCAAACAGCTGGGGCCTCTGCGGAGCCCTGCACATCTTTGGCAAGTCTTAATGGGTTCTGCCTTTTCATCAACTGTCTTAACGAAGGATCAGTAAATGTACCTATTGCTTTCCCGGAAAGGTCTTCATTCATTGCATCTCCAAACCTAGTTTCTCGAGTTATTTGATACAATTTCAAAATGTATGGTTTTTTCAAGTTAAATTATTATATAAATTATAAAGTAAACATGAAAAAAAAGCATACTGTTGGAGAGCCTGTGATTTCTGCTGAGATTTTAAATTGCCAAAGTCACATTTACAGGATTGTGATGACATTTGCTGTAAAAGCTGCACTTTTGTTCTTAGGCCAAGTTACCCGTCATGAGTTGCTCTGTGCAGCATCTACCTCTCAATCCAGACGTGCTCTGTTATCTTGTTTCCCTTGTTGATGTAAACATATCATTTTCCAGTATTGCCTTGAAGCTGAGAAATTCAAAGGTGCATATGGATGTTAGGAGTCAGGAGGGTAAATGCCATCTGCTGCCTCCTTTTGGATATGTTGCTGCTGACAAGGGAGCACAACCCGTTTTCTGTTTGCCAGTTATGAGAGATGTGATTGGGAAGTTTTTAGAAAGGAATAATCATTTCGTGGGCATATGTTGTTCACATAGAGACATTACAGTTTTCAAATGATCAGTTTTAGTATTGTGTTGCAATGAAGCAGAAGTACTGAGAGGCCTCTAATCCTGTCAGAAGAAAGCTTGACTTGGCTCTCTGTGATGTTCATCTAAAAGAAGATGAAAAGCATAAAAAATCTAAATGAGTCCCCTGTGAGAAATCTGTAGTGCAAATCCCCATTTAAGAAGGAATTTCCTTGTGTTTATCAGTAAGTTTCTGAAAGCTACTTTGTGTAGACTTCTTTTTCTTTATATTCCCTAGCCACATGGGAAGAGCGCCTTTCAGTTGGATGGTAGGGGAGTTAACGATAAGCATTATAAAAACAATGTGGATAAGCAATTATAAAAAATGGGAACAATTGGATAAATGATCTGAATAGACACTTCTCAAAAGGAGAAATACAGATGGCCAGTACAAACATAAAAAATGCTCAATATCATTAACCACCAGAGAAATGCAAATCAAAACAACAACCCCATCAGAATGGCTCTGCAAAAGAAACAAGAAATAACAAGTGCTGGTAAGGGGTTATTGGTTCTTTGAAAAACAAGTTGGATGATTGGAAAATTATTGATAAGAATGAGTTGAGAAAGATGACAACTGCTATTGTTAGATGTCAGAGTGCTCAGAAGATTAGAAAAAAATGATAGAAACACAGAAAGCTTTGATTCTTTAGCATGTAGCCTCAATTTCTTGCTTTACTTTAAAGAAATCAAAACTGTAAATCTTAAATGATGCATTGTGTTTGTATTTTGTTAAGGAAACAAAACAAAATAATCTGTGTTTTTATGTATTTGAAGAGACACCTCAGCTGTGCACAGAAAGACTGGAGAATTGATATATATATAAATTTTTTTTTCAGACAAGGTCTCACTTTGTAGTTCAGGCTGGCCCTGAGCTCACTATGTAGCCCAGGCAAGCCTGGAACTCAGCAATCCTCCTGTCTCTGCCTTCCCAGTGTTGGGATTACAGGCATGAGCCACCACGCCTGGCACTGTAGTATGTGGTACTGATTGCTGGTGGGTGTGAGTCACCACACCCAGCATTATATGTGGTTACCAGGATCGAACTCAGAACCTTGAGCTTGGGAGGCAGGCACTGGAACCACTGAGCTAAATCTCCGGCCCATTGAGAGTATTTTTTGATGGTTCTGAAGTCCCATGTACATTTATCAGCTATCATTTTTGAATGTTGCAGTGGTCCTAGAATCCTTATTTGAGATTATTCAGGTTTATTGTTAACTATTCAATATACATGTGTTTGGAAGAGGAATCCAGATTGTGTTCAGAGTGTGTTACTTTCTTGACTACGGAATACCCAGAGCCCACCTTTAAATACACAGTGTGATAAACTTTTTTTTTGTGTGTGTGTGGTACCAGGGCTCAAACTCGGGCCCTTGTGCTTCCAAGGTAGGTGTGGTACCACTTGAGCTAAATTCCTGACATGATAAACATTTTAAAAGTGTATTTGGGTTTATGCATGATCAGGACTCTAGAGATCATTCCAGCCTGAATCTCTGCACTTCTGTCACTGAACCAGCTCAATTTTATACCAGATCAAAGTGCTATGCTCCCATGGCTTCACTCATGCTGTATCCTCTATCTAGAACTCTCTTCATCTCCTTTTTCTCTAGTTAACTCCTCCATGTCCATAAAAACTTAGAGCTGATGCTGTCTCCTCAGGAAGTCTTACCTGACTACCCTAAACCAAATACTTCTTACTTAGAGAACTAAATTTACCTGCAGCAATGAAATATCTGATCACTTGTCTCTTCCACTAAGATGAATGGATTGTCCTTGAAGAAAAGGACTGTATCTATTCATATTTGCCCCAATATCTGGAAAAGATGAGGCTTCCCACATCAGGAACTCATTGAAAACCATTTGGTTAACTGTATTGCCCAAAACACAGATATTTATAACTGGATATGAAACGAAGGATCTAGACTATCTACCTAAAGACCTTCATTTACACCTGAAGAAACTGAGGCCCAAAGAAATTTACGATTTTGCCTACTGGATGTTACTATCTCTGGAAGCTACAATTTATCTATGCTGTATATCAACTTTGTTCTTCTTTCCTGGGGTCCCTAAACTCAAGAGGATCTGGCCTACAAATTCACAGAAGAACTGGTTTATTGGAAAAGAGACTCGTTGCCATTATGAGCATAGGCATTGTATGCTCAGGCTCAGATTCTAAAAATGAATTAGGTCAAGGAATACTCAATAAGGTTTTCCCCATTTATTTGACAAGCTTTCTTTTCCCTAAGCCTCACAATAGCTATTTACCATGGGCAACACAGAAGTACATTCATTGATGCTTCTCTTCAGAGTCTCATCCAGCAGTCACCTTCTCTTTTTATGGAGCCTGGGATCCTTTTCAGATATAGCCCATTAGCACTTGAATGTCTACATGTGGATCAAACCCCTGCTAATATTACCAGGTCACCTCCACATTATTTCAAGCTGAAGGATTTTGAAATAATTTACCATTCAAATTGGGACAATCTTAAGAATGGAAAAGAGGACTACTAATAATGGCACAAATATAAATCTTGAAAAAATCAGGGCATACAATGACTGCGAATAAAGCTCATCTGTGTCTATTTATAGTTTCATTGCTCAATGAATGTTCTAGACAAAGCCCAGAAAAATTGGGTTAAGACTGTTAGTTGAATTTCTGTTCAGTTTTCTACCTCTTCCAACCCCAGTCTTGTCCATATTCTCTGTGTCAACCCAAATGCCACTCACTCAGCTTCCCATTTGCCTTGCTGTTCCCATTGAGAAGAGTTGACTTCCTTAGGTTTTGCTTCTCGGCTGCAACTGGCTAGATTTTTGTGTGATTTCTGAGTGCAATGATTGCTTTTCAAATTATCTTCGGTGGAATTTTGGTTTTCAGATGTTCAGTCAGTGCTTGATTTTCACTTACATATCTGACATTATATTGTCAAGTCCAATTATTTTGGCTTACATGGAGGTTGGGAAAGGTGGGTGGGAGATTCTTTCCTTTTCAGTTGGAGTAGTTCTCCTTCTTCCACTGCCACGACTTCCTGTTAGACTGCTGATGAACACTCATTGCCTATATTGCCTATTTATACCCAAACTCCTGAGTTCCAGGAGAAAAAGAGCTTGTCTTTGGGCATATGGTACAAATGGTTATGAGAGTAAGAGTTCATTGTTCCTGACATCTTGGTCAGTGTTTCAGAGAAGCTAAACACACTTTCACATATTTTTAATATTTTACTTTAATATTTTGTTTAAAAAGATATTAAATTTGGCTGAAAACTATGACTTTAGTTTGAGTGTCAGTAATTACCTTCCTTTTGTTCAACCCTGAGGCTATCATATCTCTTTATCTGGTAGGCTTCTGACATGCATTGTGATGGTCTTACTTCGGATATTCAATCTTATGTCTTTCTTCTGTCTTAGTTACTTTTCTTATTGTTGAGACAAAATACCTAATACCCCAAGTTAAAGGAGCAAAGGTTCATTTATCTCCCATTTTGTAGAGATTTCAGGTCATATTTGCCTGGCTGTAAGGCGGATGGCATGGGAGAGGAGAAACAGTTCATGGAAGGCAGAAGGCAGCAAAGCAATAAAGTAGCAAATTATAGCATTCTTCTTTCAGTCCCTCATATTCTCTCTAGGCTGTGTACACTTAAAGTGGGTAGGACTTTCTCCAGTTCTTCATAATGAGAATTATGTCAAATCAGTCAGGGGACTAATCTAGTACTTACAAACCCTTGACATCACATCACACTCTTCATCTCAGAATCACACAATCTAGGTCCAGCCACCTCTCAGAAGTCCAAATGTGACTGAATGAAGTTTAGAGGGGAAATCTAGACACAAGGCCTAAGATCCTCTCTTTGAGCTTGGGCCAGACCTTGTCGCTTGCTTTAAACAAATAGAAAACTATAGCAAATGTGGTAGGATGTCAACCTGAGAATGAGTTGCAAAAGGATTAAGTCAGTCTTTCAGGTACCATGTTTTCCTTTTACTTGGTCTGATGAAGCGAATCCCTATATTATAAGCTATGTGTGGAGAACTATCATGACATAGAACTGGAAGAAGGCTTTGGCCAACAACTCATGGAGAACTGAACTCACCAACAACAAGAGTGAGCTTAAAATTGGGTCTATCCTCAGTTTTTTTTTTTTTTTGCTTTTGAGACAGGGTCTCGCTTTATAGTTCAGGCTGGCCCTGAGGTCACTATGGTGCCCAGGCAAGCTGCCGCGAACTCAGCAATCCTCCTGTCTCTGCCTCCCAAGTGCTGGGATTACAGGCGTGAGCCACCATGTCCTGCATTGTGGTATGCGGTGTTGATTGTTGGTGGGCGTGTCTCCACACCCAGCATTATATGTGTTTACTGGGGATCGAACTCAGGACCTTGCGCTTGCAAGGCAGGCGCCGGAACCACTGAGCTAACCCTCCGGCCCTATCCTTAGTTTTGGTTCCAGATGGCTTTGCCTTGAGAAACCCAGAACTAGAAGTTCCACCTCATCCATGCCACCATTTATTACTCAGAGAGACTGTTGTTTTAGGTTACTAAGCACCAAAGAAGTTTTATTTGAACCATAGCTTTGGGCCCTTTTGTTTCTAGCTGAAGGAAATGGTCAAGTCCGCAGAGGTATACTACTTAAGCTAAGACTAGAACTTTTAAATTCTAGGTGAGTTTTGCTTTTTTATCTCATCATTTTTATACAGAACTCTGGGGATTCCATTAAACTCTTGTTCAATTATTTGAACTAATTCAAAACTGCTGCTTGGAAAAAAATAAACTGACCTTTCTCTACAGTGTGACACTTGTATGCAAGTTAGAGGGGAATTTAAAGTTTTTAATCTCAGTGCAATCCTGGTGGTGCTGCCTCCTCTTGAGAACTTAAATCATGTCCTGCAGCACAGGGAGCTTGTATGAAGGACTTGTGTCTGCATTTGACTATTATGCATGGCTCATCAGAGGTCCTGCAGGGAAAATTAGGTTTCCAGTATTAGAGAGTTGAATCATTTGTTTTTATCAAATTTTTGAGGCTTTATCATAATAGCAAAGCACACCATGCACTACCCATCTCCTACAATTTATTATCTGATTTTCTGTAGAAACACCATCACAGAACTGTAATTTATAATTATTCCTTAAAGTTTGAGGTAAAAATGATGATGAATAGAACTACTCTATGTCTTTAAGCTTTTGTACAATCATTATTAATGACAGCATCATTTAACTTTCATTCTTATAGCACCATTGTACTGTCGTTAGGATGATCTCTCACTTCGGAGCAAGGAAATAGATAGTTCCACCGTAAATAATAAAAAGTCTGTAAAATGTTGATGTTCTCATTTTGCCTCAGTTGCTGGATACACAGTGCCTTCCTGGTCAATATAATAGTTAACCTTTCTGTAAGTTGCTACTCTGTTTATTTTTGGTTCCATATTTGTATGAATTGGTACTTATTTAATTAACTTTCTTGTAGTTTGGGGAGGTTTTATACTGTTCTGAAGCTTTTATTTTAAATGAGCACATTTTAGCATCTCTTCAACATTTGAGAAAAGGTTTTATTAAGTTAAAATGAAAAGGTTTTATTACATTAAGGTAATAGTACTTATTTATTTTTTTACATGTGGATGAGAAATTGGCCATAGGCGACTGAAAAACTTTCCTTTTTATTACAATTTGATAGGTAGATATACCTTAGTTCTCATGTGTGTTGAAGAAAATTTTGAAACTAAGATAAAGGTACAAAATTCCGGTTCTACCCAGAAGCACTGGAATTGAGACTGAGTGAAGTGAGGTAGTACAGGGAAGAGCCAGACTTTTGGACGGGCTGTGGGGCAGTGGTCAGGTTTGGGGAGAAGTGTGATGGTGTCTGTTGTGTCCAGCTCTGAGCCTTCTTGATGTTACGTGAGGTCAGAATGTTGCTTTCCGTGAAGAAGTCCCATTCTGTGGTTGGCATTGCTTCTGCCTAGATTGCTCCTTAGTCTATTTCTCTAGTCCTTTCAGTGATTCTAAAAGCTATTAAATACCCTTTAACAAATTATTATTATCCACTGAAGTCAATCACAATAGATCTGATTATGTGCAACTAAGCATCCTGAACAACAAGAGCTTACAAAGATATTTGCCTGTAGGGCCTAGTGAAATAGCAAATAAAACAGATGCAGAACGGTGTATCATGTAACAACAAGAGAATGGAGAAGGAAAGTTCATGTTCTTCCACGTGACATTCAGATTTAGCTCTTCCAAAGCATTCTTCTCACAAGTCATGCTGGATTTATTCTCCAAATTTTGCTTATGGAACTGCCAGTTTGTGCCCTTGGCACTTAAATTTTTTTAAATGAATTAGAGATATACTTATCTTTTTTTTCTTAAAGATTTGATTCATTTGTCTTTTGAAAAACCTTGAATTTTTCACATATGTGTTTGCCATCTTCGCAACATGGACAGTGATTCTGTGAATATCCTGGAGTTTCTAAGAGATTTTCATGTTCTGATAACTGACAGTGAGACCATTCAGGATCTCAAATAAGAAGAAAGGAAAAGTTCTGGGTGCTGTTGACCAATAGCAGCAATGTTCTCCAGAAAACTTTTGTCTCTATGTTGCAGGCAATGAATTCTGAGGGAAATTCTGTATCTGGTGTATTTTAATGTCCCAAACTGTTCCCAACTTGAGACAATTTGTAAACCAGCCCCCAAACCAGAAACCTAGTTAACATTTTCTAGTCCCTGGATATGGCAGAAACAAGTGTTCTGCTGCAAGTGATGTGCCTGAAAATTGCCTCTGAAAGAGAGATCATGAAGCCTGCTGGCCAGTGTTCAGAGTGGCAGGTGTCTGGGCTGCTGCTCAGGGCAAACTCATCTACTTCATCCTGACAGCTGGCTAGCTTCAGTCTTTTAAAGAGTGAGATTCAGCACCGAGTTCTCTGTTGCATCTAGAGAGACAGAGTGCTTTAAGTCCACATTTTCTTTGTGATTTGAAAACTGCATTTGAGTTGCATCCTATTCTGTGATTCATGTATATGTGGCCCACTTTTTTCCCTTCGAACATGAGGTCATCAGCTTCTTTAGGTTTAATAGACCTTTTAGGTCTCTTATTGATTCAAAATGTCACAAATGCGTTCATATGATTCTCATTTAAACAGCATGTTGTTGTGACTATAGTGTCCATTTTACAAACTACCCCTCTGCTTCCTTTTCTACTTACTGGGTACATGAGAAGTAGAAGACAACATTCCAATCACCATGGAGCTAAGAAGTGTGGATACTTTCATTTGATAAATATTGCAACCTTAGCCCCCCAGACACTCAGCACTTTCCTTCCTGACACCAGCAATAATGGAAATGTCATGGTGTTAATGAAGGATTACTACTGTGGGTCCTTGAACATGGTCTCAGTAATCACTGCCAGGCATGAACCATTCTGAGTTCTTGGGTTTGCTCTACTCTTCAACTGCAGTCATGTCTCCAGTTTCTTTCTGGGATGACAAAAATGTATTTCTCCTAAGCTCTTGTCCTGGAGCCTTTTTTTTTTAAAGGAAACAAGGACCAATGAGAATATAGAAATGAAATGATAGTGAATGCATATATAAAAATTTTACATACTTCAGAGACACTGGTGAAAGATGATCATCACAGGTACATTTTTCAATAAGAAAAGCCTAGCATTGGAGCTGTAGATTAGCAGAGTTTGGAGAAAGCTTAGAGATGATAGTATCATATCCAAACCCTTTGATTTGCAGAGATGGCAGTGTGATTTAAAGATGGAAGTAATGTGCCTGGAAACAAGATGGAAATAAGCAAGAAGGAAAGTGATAGAGAAATAGATCCTCCATGAGAACAAAGAAAGAACATAAGAAAGCTTTTACTTTCTTAGAAGTAACAAAGGTGAGAGGAAGGGGCCTCAGTGGAAGATACGAATTATCAGTGGTAGAAAGGTAGCAGAATAGTATTTTTTGAAATACCTATTTTCTTTCTTCTTACTCCCTGCCACTTATTTAGGCTGTTTCCAAGATTCAACTATTTTGCTACTATAAATACATGTGCATACATTTACTGTATTCTTTTGGGAAGATACTAAGACAAATAGCTAGATCAAATGGAACCTCTAGTTTGAGATTTTTGAGGAATCTCCACACTGATTTCCCCCAATCTCACCACCACCAATGTAGAAAAGGGTATCTTTTCCCCCACAGCCCTTCCAGCATTTGTTATTGGTTGATTTCTTGATAATAGCTATTCTTTGTGGAGTGACATAGAATCTCAGAGTTGTTTAATTTGCATCTCACAAATGACAAATAATATTGAACAATTTCTCATACATTTATTTGCTGGTTTTATTCTTCATCCAAGAGTTTCCTCTTCACTTTGGATGCCCTTTATTGGATTGTGTCTTTAAATTTGGGAAGTCTGATTTTTTTGAGTTATTTATATATTCTAGATATTGATTGTCTGAGGAAAACAGTTGGAAAATTTTTTTCCCATTCTGTGAGTTTTTCCTTACTCTGTGTGTGTTTTCCTTCACTGTGCAAAAGCTTCTAAAGAAGACCAGATCCCAGTAGTTGTTGATTCTTTGTTATATTTGCGATTGTAGTTTTGTTCATAAAGTTTTTGCGTACACCAGTGTCTTCAAGTGTTCTGCCTAATTTATCTGCCAGCAGATTTAGTGTTTCTGTTTTAATATTTAGATCTTTGACCCATTTGTAAGTTCTCCTTGACTGAGGGATTTATGTTGAGAAATCTGCTCTGATTCTGATGTGGTTTCCTTTATAGGTGATTTGTTTCTTTTCTCTAGGAGCTTTTAATATTTTGTTCTTGTCTGGAATTTCTGGAATCTTGAGGATTTATTCACTATTATAGATTTTTTTAAAAATTACAGCTAAATGAAATGCTGTAAGTTTCACTTATCTGTGTGCCAATTTCTTTTCATATTTGGGACATTTTTGGTCATTTCTTCTGTCAAGTTTTTATGTCATTTGCCTATCTCCTAATTTTTCATTGATTTTTTTTTGAGACAGGGTCTCGCTTTGTAGTTCAGGCTGGCTCTGAGCTCACAATGTAGTCCAGGCAAGCCTTGAACTCAGCAATCCTCCTGTCTCTGCCTCCCGAGTGCTGGGATTACAGGCATGAGCCACCAGGCCCGGCACTGTGGTATGTGGTATTGATTGCTGGTGGGCGTGAGTCTCCACGCCCAGCATTGTATGTGGTTACTGGGGATCAAACTCAGGACCTTGTGCTTGCAAGGCAGGCCAGAACCACTGAGCTAACCCTCTGGCCCAATTTTTCATTGATTTTGATTAATTTTATATTATTCTTTGCATCACCTAGCAGCTTTTGTATTGATTTTCCGTGGTCCCTTAATATTTTTAAGAAGTCTTTCTGCTTATGATTGCCAGCTGGAAACCTGCTGTCCAGATCTAATATTCTGTCTACATGGTTGATTCTGTTGTTTAATCTCTTTATCTCTTGGATATATGTTTAGATTTGTTTCATGTACTCCGTTTCTTTCCTATGCTTAGCATTAATGCTTTCTATGATCTTCAGCTCCTTTAACTTTTTTTTTTTTTTGAGACAGTGTCTCACTTTGTAGTTCAGGCTGGCCCTGAGCTCACTATGTAGCCCAGGCAAGCCTTGAACTCAGCAATCCTCCTGTCTCTGCCTCCCTAGTGCTAGGATTACAGGCGTAAGCCACCACGCCTGGCACTGTGGTATGTGGTATTGATTGCTGGTGGGCATGAGTCTCCATGCCCAGTATTGTATGTGGTCACCGGAGATCGAACTCAGGACGTTGTACTTGTGAGGCGGGCGCCGGAACCACTGAGCTAAATCTCCGGCCCTCCTTTAACTTTTTGTGTGTATCTACTCTAGATTCCCTAACCATATCCTTAATTATAGTAATCATCTCTTTAGTTATTTGAGAAATTATTTCTGCTTTTTTCCCTAGAGTTTCATTTATCTGCTTTATTATTTCTTCTGTTACCATTTCAAGGAGTTCAGGTGGGTGGCTTTTTATTTGTCTCACCTTACTGCCCTTTGGGTTTGCTTTGGTGGAGCTGGAAGTCTGGGGTTGCATCTTGCTTCCATGTCTTCTGTGGTGGTGCTTATAAATTGTTTATGGTATGTAGCTTTATTACTAGTATCAAGGACTTCTTAGGGAGGTTCTACTTTACAGAGATGTCTTCTAGTGTAGCTGGATTTTGAGTCTGTCACAAGGTCCTACCTCTTCAGTGTATTAGGGATGAGAAGTTACTGCCTATTTGGCCTAGTCCATGGTTCTTTGGTACTGGACTATAGAGCTGTTTATGACCCAAGCAATCTGTGTTAACATACAAGGAAGAAAAACTGATTAGATCAGTGTGTCATGTTGGCAAAAGTAGTACAATTAGTACCAACAATGGAATTTAGCACAGCCCATAAATGACAAACTATGTTAGGCATTATTTTGATGCCTTTGAACCATATGAACAAGAGTGACAGTTATATAATAAGACATAAAACAAAGCAGAAATTTATATGCACTAAATATCCCCTCAAATGAGGAATTTTACCTTCTGGTGAGAAAATTTAAACATGATAGGAGGAAAAGAATGGAGAAATAGAGAGAGAGAGAGAGAGAGAGAGAGAGAGAGAGAGAGAGAGATTAGAAGCACTGTTGAAGTACAAAGATTATCCAAGGTTTTCTAGTCTCATGAGAAAGATGGGAGGGAAGCAAAAAAGAAATACAAGAACCAGATAAACCAAAAAAACCAAAAGCATTTTTCACATTCATGTTAAAGCAAGAATATCCAATCAAGCAGCAACAATGAATAAAACAGAGAGAGAGACAGAGAGAAAGAGAGAGACAGAGAGAGAGAGAGAGAGAGAGAGAGAGAGATGGAGGGAGAGAGGGAGGGAGGGAGAGAGATTTCTCTGATTTCAAGCCCATGGTTGTCTTCTGGGCCTACAGTTTGTGGTACTGTGCACTTTACAGAGTATCTCAGTTATCAGTGCCAGACAAAGGAGGCAGACAGAGCCTATGAGTAAAAAAGAAAGCAAACAGAGCCCTGCCGTAGGACTAGAGTGAGTGGCTGGTTCACCTGTGCAGAAGTTCAAGCTGACCTTGATCTCTGGCTTTGAGCCTGTGACCTGAGATGTTCAGCACGCAACACTATGGGTGTTTTTTGCCAGCTTGATATCAGCTCCCTGACCATGAGCATCTCCCAGGCCTGTGCCTCACCCAGACACTAGTAGCCCCAAGATGAAGCAAGTGCTTGGCTGCCCTGAGTTCTGGGTCAACTAGTCCCATCCCCAAATGGCATCCAATTGCTCACTGTGCCCTGTAGGTGTTTAGGATAGAGTCACTCAGCAGCTACCACAATCCACAGCATCTACTGCTCCACTCCACTGTAGTATTTCTCCCTGGAGACCAGCAGGGGTCCCCACGATCACTACACTTCTGTAGGCTCAACACTTCCCTCATGCTGTGAGCCAAGAGTCAGGGTGGAAGTGCAGTTTGTCTCCTGTCTCCTTCTTTGAGGTCTCACCTTATACTCCTCATGGAAACTAACACATGAACTTTCCTGGGTTTGGGGGATCCACTTGCCTCCTCCTTCTCTTCCCCAGTTTGCTCTACTCCAGGACATGGACTCCCCATCTCAGAGAGGCTGACTTGCCACTGCTCCTTGCTCTGGCATCTGCCCAGAAGTCTATTTTTATTTTTTGAGACAGGGTCTCTTAAATTGCTAAGTTGTCCAGCCTAGGCTCAAACTTAGAATCCTCCTTCCTCAGCCTCTCAGAATGAATTTAGTATTTACCTCCTACCTCTTTTCCCTTAAATCTACAACATAACTTTTAATGGAGAGTACTCTTTATTTCCTCTGGAAGCATTTTTTATTTGTTACAGCTGTTGACTTTACTGTTGACATCTAGTGGGATGCCCAAGAATGCTAGGAATTATCCTTCCATTCTATACTCTTGGATTTTTACACAACAAAGGATATTTTGGCTCAAAATATCAAAAGTGTTGTGTGTGAAAAACCTTTTGTGTAAATTCATGTTGTCAAGGAGAAGAGACTAGAAGATGCAGCATCCCCTTTATTTACTTAGAGATACCTTCTAAGACCCCAGTGAATTCTTCAAAGTCTAGGTAGTACTAAAACCTGGATCAACAATGATTTTTTTTCTTAAACATAGTAATTGACAAAAATAACATATTTAAATAGAACAATTATAGTAGTATACTTTTATTAGTCACCTTTTCTGTAGTTGGACACCACGACTTAAAGGAGAAGAGGTTTAACGCGGTCCATGACTTCAAAGGAGCTAAACTGTGGTCAGCTGGCTCTTAGGCAGAAACCCATGATAGAGGAGCAAAGCTGCTTTGGTCACGGCAGCCAGGATGCAGAGAAGGCAAAGAGCATCAGAGAGGACGGGGCTGGTGAGCAGACCCAGACTGCACAGCCCTGCCTCCTCCATGGCTCACCAGGCCGGTCCGGACATGCGCTTCACTGACCTCTGGGAGGGCCCCAAGGACACTGTGACACCTCCCCTTCACCACCACAGCGCTGCAATAAAAATTACATGGAGGAAGTCTCTGTCCCTCTCCTCTCTAGTCGTACCGAGAAACTTTAGCAGAGGAAGGAAGGAAAAGCCCACTGTGGTCTAGAAGGGAGTCATTAGACAGGTAATAAATAAGTAACTTGATCTTTTCCTGGTGTCTCACTTCTTGCTGATAATTTCATCTGGCCAAATTGAACTGGAAGCTGGAAAACCAGAGAACATAGTTGATGGAGTCTGTAGTTCTGGGACACAGAACAGATGGAAAGGGGTGGAAAGGGATTCATTAGGGATAAATGGGAGTACTCAGAACAGCTGTGGGTATACTTTTAGTCTGGTCCTTTGGAATTGGGGCTCTGCCATACAGACTATGGGAGCTTCAGCAGGTTACTTATCTTTTATGTAATTTTCTCTTCTGTAGAAGGATAGTAATAATTGCAGTACATATCTCCTTGAGTTGTTTTGAGGATTAGTGAGTGAGAATGCATGCAGAATTAGTGAATGTATTACATGGACTTCGCTGGTCATTTTATTTCTAGCAGGAAAGGTAGCAAGGACTGTAATTTCAAGATGCTGAAAAGAAATAGTTCATATACAGGAGCATGCCTTGCCAGGGAAATCCTGAATGTGAGGAGAATTGAATAAACCACCATGCAGGATCACTTATTTCACACTTAGTTTATTTCACTTAGGTCATTTCATCTCCTTCCATCTTCTTGAGGGGATGATTTTGAGAAATTCTCTTCCATGAAGAGAAAAGTCACAACTATAGCAACATTTGTATTGTCTAGTTTTAAACGATTCATTTTAGGCTCTCACAGCCACTTAAATCTTCAATGATTAGATTGGGTGGCAGGAAAATAACTGGTTCCTTCACTTAATTCAGAATAAAACTGCTACACATACAGCTTCCTTTGATGTAGTCATTGATGTGATGCACTAGCTTGGTCCTGCTGTCTCCCTCCACACGGGACATCTACTTGCCCAGCCTTTGAGGGTGGTGATGGTTGACGGCTTC
>PVIC010023233.1:9519-27111 GCA_004025085.1 Thryonomys swinderianus | reverse complement strand
ATTAAAATTATTTCTCATTAAAGCATTGCAAAGTAAAGCAATCAAAAAATAGTAATATTATATATACATACATATTACAATGGTTATAACCCAAAAATTTGACAGAAGTTAATTCCTGGGAAGAATACAGAAACAGGAAATTTTATTCATTGCTGCTGCTAAGGCAAAACACCATAATTATTTCAAAAAACTATTTTCAGGTTCTTACAACATTAAATATAGCCTTAATATATGATGCTAGGTTTTCACCCAACTGATTTAAATACTTACATTTGCAGAAATAAAACTGCATGCAGATATTTTAACAGATTTATTGCTAATCACCAAATACTGAGAACGACCCAGGTATGCTTCAGCAGGCAAATGGATAAGCAAGCGCTGTATATCTATTCATGCAAATATTATTCAAAAATAAAAGAGATGAGCTATCAAAACACAAAAAGACATGGATAAATCTTTTAGACATGTTGCTAAAAGAGAGAAGACACTTTGAAAATACATTTTATTATTACAAGTACATAATATTTTGAAAAAAAAAAGGCAAATCTATAAAGATGGCTTTAAAAACAGGTTTGCAAGGGTTTGGAGTAAGATTATTTATGGGTGAAGCCCAAGGGATCTTTAAGGAAACCTCATTATTCGTTATACTATACAGTAGTGGATACATGCCATTATACATTTGTCAAAGCCCACAGAATTTTATAGCACAAAGGATGAAGCTTATATTCATATTTCAAGAAATCATCCCTATGAGAACACCCCAAAGTGAAAAGTAAAGTGCCTTATAAATATGAGAAACAACCCCGCTTAAAAGGAAGAGGGAAAGGAAGATCTAAGTAACTTTGGAAATGAGTAGAACATGGAAAACAATTTAAACACTATACTTTAATTGATAAAATTACGTTCCATCAGATTTGTAAATTGACAATTCTGATACTATTATATACTTACTGAAACAAAACAACCAAATGAATGCGAAGTAGAAGCCAGATTTTTTTCTTTTTCTTTTTGAGACAGGGTATTGCTCTGTAGTCCAGGCTGGCTCTGAGCTCACTATGTAGCCCAGGCAAGCCTCGAACTCAGCAATCCTCCTGTCTCTGCCTCCCGAGTGCTGGGATTACAGGCGTGAGCCACCACACCTGGCACTGTGGTATGTGGTATTGATTGCTGGTGGGCGTGAGTCACCACGCCCAGCATTGTATGTGGTTACCGGGCATCGAACTCAGGATCTTGTGCTTGTGAGGCAGGCGCCGGAACTACTGAGCTAACCCTCCGGCCCCAGATTTTTTTAATTTATGAAGTGGGAGCTTGAAAATAAGTGGTTGAAGCTGAAATAATGTATATAGTATCAATTTATATATACATGGTCTAATATATACAATATATATATATATATATATATAAAATATGAATATTAGAAAAGATGTCACTTTGACTGCACTGATCTCATACTTACTACCCAGATCTTGGTTTCTAATAATATTATCAATCAAGAAGCCAATGAACTTTGAAAAAATGTCTGATTCCTGAACTGACAAAGAAAATATACAATGAGGTTGAAACATCTTATAGTGCTAAAGAGAAAATCAAATCACTCATGGGGCTATGTTAGGTCAACTAGGAGCTTCCAATAGCAAATAGTTTTTAAAAAGACAATAAAACAGGGACTATAGAATTCATTTGTAAACAAAATTATAAAGTAATTGAATATCCATTTATGCATGGTGGCCTATATAAATTTTTTAATCAATTAGTATATAAGTGAGGAGGAAAATTCTCCAGTGCACATGAATTCCATATAATTCATCCCACTCTTCTACCCCCAGTAGAGAGAACAGGACTGGGGTGTAGCTCACTGGCACCACACCTGCCTGGTAAACACAAGGTCCTGAGTTTAATCCACAGTACTGAAAAAAAAAGTAGATAGAACATAATTCTCTACTTCTCAAGATAGTGCAAGAGGATACACACAATAATTTCCATCTAAAGAGTATATTGTGAACAAGACTTTTTTTTAAAGTAACTTTACAGCAAACAAATCTGATAAACTCTAAGCTCAGCAACATTAACAGTGGTCAGTCATCATATCAGTATCTACCCTTGGTGTGTTTAAATTTATATTCTCCCTCTGGTTTTCCATAAATTTCATCTATTTATGAAACAAATCCTAACAGAAGCGCATTCTCTGATGAAAACTTCTCAACACTACCAATATCATGAAAATACAAGGAAGTCTGACAAATGTGAAAGCCAAGAGATACCTAAAGAAACATGATCACTAAATTCAGTGTATTCTGGAACAAAAAAATAGTATTCAGCAAAAATTACAGAAATGTGAATAAAACATAGACTTTAACTAAAAATATTATTTCATATTGATATATCAGTTGCAACAAATATACCATATTATAAGATGTTGATAAAGGAAGTAGGTAATAAGTATATGAGAAGTCTCCGGTATCCAGATTTTTTTTGTAAACAGTTTTAAAATATTTTTAGGAATGAGTGAAAATATTATATTACAGCAACATTATAGAATATTGAGGAGTAATCAGATTACTTGGGTTTTTTCTTCCCACAAAGAAAAAATATTCAATACCTACAGAGATAATAAAATAAAATGGCATTGTATTGTTAGATGCAACATTAGAAATTAGAAGTCAGTGAAAAAAATGCTTTCACAATTCTAAAAGGGTTCTCAAACTAGAATTATATAACCATACGGTCATTCAGTGATAAGCATATGAATATTTTGTTAGACATGTAAGTTCTCAAAAAGTTATCTGCTCTGAATCCTTTGTCTGAAATCAAAACAAGTAAGAAGGCCAATGAAAAAGGCAGTGGCTTCAGGATACAAAGGCTCTGATCCGTGAGAGATGAAGAAAATTTCAGTGTGACATTTGCTTAGCAAGGCCAAATATCATGTGTAACAGACCAGATCAAAAGGACACAGCTTTAAGAAAAATGTCTTTGACAAAAAGATTTTTTATTAATTTCTGAATTTTTACCATGTATTAAGATTATAATGATGGTGTGGCCAGAGATTTAGCTCAGGGGTTCTGGTGTCTGCTTTGCAAGAACAAGGTACTGAGTTCCATCCCTGGTTTCACATACCACAGTGCAGGGCATGGTGCCACATGCCTGTAATCCCAACACTCGGGAGGCAGGAGGATTGTTGTCAGTTCGAGGCTAGCCTGGACTACAGTGGGAGCTCAGGGCCAGCCTGAACTACAGAGCAAGACCCTGTCTCAAAAAAGAAAAAAAATACAATAATGGTAACAAAAGGAATAGGTTTTACTGTATTGCTCGCTGTGCCTGAAATTACCTTCTTAAAATCACCCACTCTCCTATTACTGACTACTCCACTACTTCACAACTCTTTCTCACAGCCTCATTTCTGAGACCCTTCCTGCTTTTCTCAATGGCACCTTCACTTTCTACTGTAATTTGTGTGTTTATACTTTTGCCTCTCATGAAGTGACTGGGTTTTCCTCAAGAATAAAAAAAAAAACACTGTCATAATATACCAAGCAAGATTACATCATTTTATCTTATTTTTAACAACATAAAAAATGTATTTAAAAAATACAAATATTATCACCATATTTTTTCTCACTTTATCAGTTATTGGTGTTCTTACTATTTGTGTGAAGTCATATATGAGTGATACCTCTAGATCAGAAAGATATTTCTCAGGGAGTAGCATTTTAATTCTGGTACTTGTTTAAGAAGTATCAATATATGTGTATGATTTGGGGGAGTTTAGTTTTAAATGGCAAAATGAGTGGTATTCATTTCCATGGTTTATGGCTACTATAGACTTGTAACTGAATCCTTGTATCTACCAAGTAACTCTACTCATCATAAGCATTGCTTTTCTCCATCTTTCTCCTTACCTTCTTTTTATACTTCTTTCTCTGCCTTTTATCAAGGATACCTGAATTTGTTATTTATCTCTATAGCCATACCATATTCTGTAGCAAGAACATAGTGCAGTGGCAGTGAACCTATGGTACATGTACTACAACCCTATGTTACACCAAAAGTTCTAAAAGGTTTGAGATCACTGACATAGTTGTAGATACCTACTCGTCAGTAGGTATCTACTTGTCTTGATAGCCAGCTTCATTAATTCATACTCTTTATAAATGAATTTCATGAACCTTAGATCTGAATACATTCCTTATATTTACTAAATGGAATTTACTTTTGTGAGGAGTTATGAATAAAACACTCCGTTTCTTCATGTATGCGTGTTTTTGTTGTTGTTGTTTTGTTTTGTTTTTGAGACAGGGTCTGGCTTTGTAGTTGAAGCTGTCCCTGAGCTCTCTATGTAGCCCAGGCAAGCCTTACACTCAGCAATCCTCCTGCCTCTGCCTCCCGAGTGCTGGGATTACAGGGGTGAGCCCCCACGCCCAGCACTGTGGTGTGTGGTACTGATTGCTGGTGGGTGTGAGTCAGCACAACTGGTATTGTTGTATGTGGTTACCAAGGATAGAACCAGGGACCTTGCACTTGCTAGACAGGCGCTGAAACCATCGAGCCTAATCTCCGGCCCTCAACTGCTTCTTTATATGAAAACAAAAACACAATCTTTTTTTCTTTTTTTTTTTTTTTTTTTTGAGACAGGGTCTCGCTGTGCAGTTCAGGCTGGCCCTGAGCTCACTATGTAGCCCAGGCAAGCCTCTAACTCAGCAATCCTCCTACCTCTGCCTCCCGAGTGCTGGGATTACAGGCATGAGCCACCACACCCAGCACTGTGGTATGTGGTATTGATGGCTGGTGGGCATGAGTCACCACACCCAGCATTGTATGTGGTTACCGGGATCTAACTCAGGACCTTGCGCTTGCGAGGCAGGCGCTGGAACAACTGAGCTAAATCTCTGGCCCCCAAAAACCCAATCTTAATTTTATTACTTTATATTTACAAAAGAAAAATATTTTATATAAAGCAGAAACAATTGTAATCACTTTTTAATGAGGAAGATCAGTACAGATGGTGTGCAAATACACTCCAAATTTTCAGGTCATTTTCCTGCAGGGAATCAATGAACAGTAAAGAAAATAAATAAGGTTTGCATAAGTGTGATCGAATTGCTTCTCCCAAGCAATCATACACACTCTGTGGTTGAGCTATTACCCTAGCTGTAGGGTGAAGTGTTTTTTACTTGCTTAAGGTTCTCCAATATCTGGTGCTTTGGGGGTATACATACATATGCTAACTCAGAGTCCGAAAACATTAAGATTCTGTATTGCTTCATGGCTAGAAAGACTGCCTCTAGAGTCTTACTCCTCATGCGATGTCCTGTTCATCAGCTGTCACAACAGAAGCTCAGCAGGCCCTCAAGGGAGAAAGGTGGGAGCCAGAAATTAGTAAGCCACTTACTAGCCATTTGGTTCATTTACAAAGTCAATTTACTAAAAATTGAGAATATTTCAAACTGAGAGATAAACATTAGTCTCTTACACAGTCAAGGTTCTTACCACTTACTTTGTGAACCATACAAGTTCTGTAGGCATCAGATTGTTTAGTAACTCTCTTTCCATCTTAAGTCCACAATGATGCAAGATTTCTCCCATGCAATTTGGTATGGCTGTAAAATGTCCCTAACTCTCAAACTATCTTTTGTTGTTCCATCTTGCTTTGCTCTTCGGATGTGGAAGGATTTATAAGTGTCTTTTGCATTCAGAGCACTAAATTGAAACATTGGAGTGGTCATTTCCTTTCTCAGGATATATTCAACTCTTATCTTCACATCTACCCTTTCCATGATTTGCACAAACGTGTAATCCTCTAAGTGTAGCACATATTCCTTTAAAGATAGATGTGTCCAATTCATTCTTGTGTTCTCACCTTCCACAAGCCTTTGAATATCATTCATATAGAGTACTGATTACATAAATCCTCCAGAAAGTTCAAGCCTGGTCCTAGGTTCCCTCTAAAGCAATTAAGTCTGTTAAGGTATTTCACTACTTAATTTTATAATTACTTAACACTTTGAACATCATACCACAATTATGATGTCCTTTCAAATGTCACTAATATGCCTGTATTAATTCTGTCTTATTAACTTACATTACCAGAAGCTTTCTGTTTTTCTGTGATACATTTAATGAACCCAGAGGCTAAAATGTAATTGGCAATTCCAACAAAAACCTTAAACATTGTTGAGTTGCATTTCGATAGCACAAATAGAAAACCTTTCGTTTGGGATTTCCTGGCACACATAAAAAGCCTCCTTGAATGTGATTTCTTATGTTTTAATATGGTAACACATTTCCAAACTGAAATCAATCTGTAATTTCAATTTATATTAAAAATACCAGAAAGTGAAAGCCAAGGCACAGAATTAGTGAGGCAAATGCAATACAAATATAAAATATAAGAAATTTTGTTCTTGTCATCCTCATCTTCACACTTTTTAATCTATGTTTACCCTCCTTATTCCAGTTAAGAACATTTGAAATAATTTAAGCAACAGAGGAAGATTTTATGCTAAGCAATCAGAAAGGCAAAAAGGGAGGACATGACAACTAAATGTAATATGGTAAACTGGATGAAATCCTAGAACAGAAAAAGGACGCTGGATAAAACTAAGGAAATCTGAATAATGTATGGGCCATATTTTTTTAAATGAAGACAAGAACTTCCTGAATCAAACATTATGTCTCGTTTTACAAATCTGTATTATAGATGATTTAGCATGCTGTTAAATGCCACTCCAGTTTTTAATAAAAGCTCTTCCAAAGATTTGACAAAAAAGGCAGAGCTCTGCTTTCTTCTATAGATGCAAAAATCGTTATAAGAGATTTATTCCTATCCTATTTATTGCCTTTTTTTTTACATTTGAATACATTAACCTATAGCTCCAGTTAAGTTATAATGTATACTTTGAAGTATGAGTGATTTTATTGCTCATTTTCTACAGTCCTTTTAGGAAGAAAGGCCATCTTTCAATAATTGGCAGAACAATGACAGAACTTCCTATCAAGAACAGAGACAAGTCCCACAAAAGACAAGTTTTCTGGCTTTAATATATATCTTTCTTCTCTTCCTTTCTTAAAGTTTGTCTTGTCCACTGAACCCTAAATCATATTCTCTATGTACAGCTTTTCTAGATTTCAGATTCTGTATCTCCAAAATTAAAACAAATTTCCATAGAGGAAAAAGCAGTATCTTATTGCTATGACTACTGGAATCTTTTGAACTGGTATTGGAATGCAATCGTTAGATCATCCATTGCATTGACAAGCCATGCTCAGTTACAAATTTATTCTTCAGCCTTCCGAATGAGGGCCCCTGAATCAGCCTTTTACTCTGATCCTGTCTTTTCCTCTTAGACAGGGTCAGTGTACTTGCCTTTCTCCTCAGCCTTCCTAAGCTTGACTAAGAATCTCCAGTGAAGAGAAAGTACTGTCAGAAAGGAAACCTACCTAGCTCTTAAATCAAACTAGTCTTGAATGAGGTCTTTATCTTTGGGTCAGCTCTTTCACTGGCTACCATTTGATTTGATAAAGTGAACCACGTTCTTTCTAAGTGTAACATTCCAGGGGTTTGTGGATGCAGAAGATAAAAAGTAAGGTAATAAGAACCAGGGTGAGAGTTGGGGTCAGCAAAAACAGAGGTCACTATGTTGATTTCTATTGATCCCTGGCTAATCACAGCCACCTTGGAAAGCTTCTGTGGGCACATTTCTAAGCACAGTCACCCCAGAGTAATTTCCTGATGTTCCCAGCAAGACGTACATGCTCTCTTTCTGGTCTCTCAATAATGCTGTACGCCCATAAAATTTCTTTATGACTTATGCTGTTAATTATAATTATTTATGCCTATTCATTTTAGAGTATAAGTGAAATTAATTTAATTAATTCATATATGAACTGCTGTGCTATTCTTTTTTAGGTATAGTGTGTAAATCAAAATTAAAATGCATCAAGCTGTCATCAATGCCTGAGAAAATTAAGAGGTTGAACAAATTTTTTGAGACATTACAAAATCTTTTTATAAAGCTTAGAAGAAAACATTAGTATCCAAGCAACCCAGATAAAACATGTTTTAGTCAGGCATACTTAAAAGCACACAAGATATATGCTTTAAAGCAGAAATTACTGGTAATTGTACCTCACTTTCACACAAGAAGAACTGAATCTCAGAACTCCCAGTCTGTTGTTCGAGCATTTATCAAAGTGCTGCTAAGGAGTCAAAACTATGTGAGAAACAGCTCTTCTATTCAAGAAACTTTTCCACTGGTAAAGAAGATAAAATGGAAAATAAGTCATCCTTCAGGTGGAAGAGTAAATCAAGTGCTAGAGTAATGGCTCAGCTCAAAACAGAATGCCTTTTTAGAGTCAGTCCACTTTAAATTCAGCATGAGGTGGCTTAGGGCAAAAGACTTCAAAGGAGAGAGCAACTCGCATTCTACCTGAGACAAATGGCGCTCTGACTGAGGCAAGAGAGTGCTGTGCTGTGCTCTGTGTGTGTGTGTGTGCGCGTGTGCGTGTGTGTGTGGTGTACCTGTATCATCTCACACTTTATTTGCAAGACATATTATGTTTGCCCCTTTGATTCAAGCTTAACTTGCTTTTCCCTTTGGAAAATAATCTGAAGGATTTTCCTTTAGAAAATGATCTGAAAATGATCAGAAGACTCTTTCATACTTCACATAGGATTCATTTGCCCAGGAGGAGCCATGCGGGAGTCTGAAGGTCCAGGACGAGAAAGCCGGGCACTGTACTTAGGGTGTGGCTCTTGTACAAGTGATTATCTCAGACTAGCCATTTCGTTGAAACAAAGTCATAGATGTGTTCAGAATCAACAAGGTAAAGTAGAAAATAGTGAATATTTAAATTTTTAATGTATTACACAAAAAGACATATTACCATTCTTCCATGCAAAATACTACCCCTCACTTCAAACGTTTTTGTCAGTTCGGAAAATAAGAAAGTTGTGCAGGTTCACTTTTTGAGTTTCACGGCTGCCTTGATGTCTTCAGTCTATTCAAAACACTGACTTTCATGGTCCTTTTGACTTTGGGAAAGGCCCATAAGTCGTACAGTGCCAGGTCTGGTGAATATAGTGGATGAGGACACACCAGAATATTTTTAACAAGCAACGTTCCATGGGAAGCTTCATTTCTTAATCATTTGCATAAAAACATAAAGTAGGACTTCCAAGACTGCTTCAGAAACTGGCAACCACAATGGAATAATGCTTTCAAAATGGGCAGGAACATTCTGAGGGGGACTGATGGCAAGGTGTCTTTACTGTAATAATTTTTTACAACTAAATATTTGCCATGTAATTTGATCATGCCTTGCATACCCTGGCCTTTTGACTGGGCTCAGATCATTCCATCAGCTGATCTTTAAGTGATCTTTTGTCAACTCTTTGATCAATTAAGAATCTCTTTTCAAACACCCTTTACTTCTAGGTTCTAATACCTATTCTCACTCTGCTACCGCACCCTACCATGCAAGATCTTAACATTAGTAATAATCCTGTTGTTACAGAAAAACACTTGATGGATTCTCTATAACCTGGACATTTTAGTAAATAGTCCAATAAGATGTATCACAAGTTGTCCTAATATGAGCATACCATCATTTTCCTTCTGAAACACTGAATGATACATGTAAGTAATGATTAGGAGAGGGACTGGAAAGAATAAACACTTGGTCAAATAATAATACAGAAATTCTAGATATTGGGGAAATAAGAATGTAACTCTGGTCACCTATCATACATTTTGGACCTCATTCCTTCAGTTTCTCATATGAGAGAAATGATACTATATTTATACATCTGTGTCCTATTTATTTGAGTATGCCCTATTTATTTGTGTCATATTTATGAGTATGGCCTCAAGATGCATCCACTTAAGTATAAATGTCTCTGATTTATCATTCTTTATGGTTGAGTAATATTCAACTTTATTTTTTAAAAATCACATTTTCTTTATCCAGTCTCCAGTTGATGGGCCATTTAACTACTTTATAAATTGGTAATTGAGTTTGACTTGGCCAAAAGCTCATAAGAAGTAAATAATACAAGTGGAATTTCAACTGACCAGGGAAAGTCCATAGGTCATACTCACACATTGTGGTATTGTGGTATATGAAGAAAAATGAAATATTCCACTGGAAGAAAGGGGCTTTGATTTACATGAACATTAGTCAAAGTTAAATTACAAGCATCCTTCATCTTGAAGTAATTCTGCATCATAATATTAATGAATTTATATAAGTATATTAATGAATTTATATAAACTTTTTTCTCAATGTTATATGAAGTTCACAAAAGGCAAGTGGTAAAATCTGGACTACAGAAGCTTGTAACAGATTTCATGTTCCCTTTCTTTTACAAATTCATCTGTATCCTCCTATTCTTGATGTATTCACACAATTGCAATTGTTCTATGACCTGTCTATTACAATAATTGACTAACAGTTTTAATGAGCACATAAGTTCTCACTGTATTTCCCAGAGAAGTTACAACCTCAAATTGCTATTTACACAGCACTGCAAGATTATCAGAATATACGGACAATAGTTTCTTTTCTTCCTTTTTATGTTTTGGTTTTTATTTGTTGTGTTACATTTGTAGCCTGGTGAAATAAATTACAAAAATTGCTAAGAAATATAAAAACATTTTTATAGAATGCCAAGAAGTAGTCTTGGAAGGAGGAGTACAATGAAACAGACTACTCTATTTTGAAATGGAAGACAGGATATCTCTGGTACATTGAAGTGATCAAAACTGAGGTAAAAGGAAAGAGAGACACTAGGAGCCACAGGGGGTAAGTTCCTCACAAGTGTATGCATTCTAGGCAAGTGACACATACTCGATTCCAGAGCTTAATTTTCCCTAGAATAACCATTTTTACACATAGTACTTACTGTAACCAGTTCATCATGCTATGAGGATATTGCTTATGACCATACATAAAAGAGCCGTTTAATCAAAGTTCTCAGATTTAAGTTTCTAGGCCTGTGGAATAAGGAAGATGAGAGATCACAGTGGAGAAGAGAACAGGCATCTTTCCTTCTTTCCTGTAGTCTGAGATGAACTTAGATCAGCAATTGTGACTATCCAGTAGCACTACACTACTGGATTAGTGTTGAAGTTGGAAAAGAGTATCTCCAAAGAGATGGCTTAGGCAGTTCAGATTGCTTCATTTATCTATTAAAGGAAATGGAATTTTACTTTTATATGGAGACTAACAAAGGAGATTCATATATCTTACATTCATAAAGAAAAATATAAAGGTTCAAGTGAATCATTGGTCGAGCCTGAATTCAGATTTGGATCCTACGCTCAGTGCCCACACATACTACAGTTCATTATCTACATGTCAGGTCCATTATCTATACCTAAAATAGATACACCTGCCATCTACACCTAAGAACAGTAACCCCTCTGAAGAAGAGGTTTCCATTTCCGTGTGCAACATTTGTCTCCATTTGGATTTCCAAAGGGAAAGCAGAGAAGCTAAGAATGTTCTAAGAACTCACATAGTTACCAGGATTGGTGGCACACACCTGTAATCCCAGCACTTGAGAAGCTGAGGCAGGAGGATTATAGTGAATTTGAGGCCAGCCCAACTGCCTAGTGAGACAATGTCTTTAAAAAATTTTTAATTTAAAAAAACCCTCACCTAGAAAAGGGGTGGGAAACACTTAACCATACAATTTTTGTATGGCACTTTAAAATGTCTGTATTATTCTTTTTGAGGTCAGATTTAAGATTTTTCTGTATTTCATTAGTTACTATTCTAAATTTCATGAAGGAAAATCTGATTTATTATAAGTTTAGAATATGAATTATTTAAACCATGAAATGTAGATATTCAACTAATGGAGTTATACTGTAAACCAAGCTATGCGTGACAAGTGTGTGTAACAAGAAACCTCTTTATAATAAAAGAAAACAAAGTTCAATAGTAGTTCTGACCTATGAAACTCATCAATAGTTCTCAGCTTGCCTTAAGAGAATTCCATTTTAATGGGCTCATGCTCCACTGAGTGGAGAAATTTCAAAGGTTACTTCGGGTTTATCATAGTCACCCCAGCAGCTTGCACACAGCTGTCATGCTGGCAAAGCCAAGGAAGCCATTCATGCTGGAAACAAGAGCCAGCAGAAATGAAGACTGAAGGTTCAAAGTCACCAACAAAAGGACATTTCCACCTGTACCTAGAAAATGAACTGTAAACAAAAAAAAACTTCAAAAATAGCCATGTTTTGTGTGTCTATGAAGTAATGAGTATGTCTGTCAGGACTCAGCAGCTCACCTTCCAAATAAAATTTTCTCATTCTCTGGCCCTTCACTCCTTTAAAAACTGTTCAAGAATGACTCAACGTAAAGCTATCTACCCATGGGGAAGGCACTCAATTATATCTGTCCTCCTGGGCTGTGAGTTTCTCGGAAGATGTGAACTCTGGTTTCCCAGTGCTCAGTGTGCTTTGTAACATTAAAGCTATTTTTAATTACTAGGTGGCCCCAAGCGCTCTGTGCTTCTTGCCTGTTTGACTTTTCCCTTTTCCAGTCATCTTTTTCCTCCTTCCCCTCCTCTATAATTCTTACACCTTGACTCCAACTTACATAACCTCTTTATTTTCTCAGATGATATATTTATTAGTACATCTTCATAGTACATAGTAACTATACATGTTAATAATACACCTTATTTCTTTTATTTCTCTCCTTCCCCTACTGTCATACTCACTTCTCTCCATTTCTTGGTTCCCTTCTGATTTGCAAATCACCTATTGCCTTATTTCCCATTATCTTTCATTTTGCTCCATAACTTATTTTGGGGGTTCCTCAAATAAAAGAAATCATGTGATATTTAAGCATGTGACTCTGATTCATTTCATTTAACACTATGGCCCCAAGGTACTCCATTTTCCTACCAATGACTCAAAACTATCTTTCTTTATGACAAAGTAGTATATACTAGTATATACTACATTGTATATAAATAACATATTTTCTTCATTCATCAATGGACAAATAAACTACTTTTAATATTTAACCATCATTGTGTTACTATAAACATGGATATGCATGTGTCACTGTAATATTATGTCTTTAATTCTCTTTGGAAGCTACATCAAATGGAACTTGTTTTAGTTTTTGTAGGAACCTCCATATTGATTTACATAGTGGTTTTATTAGTTTATATTCTCATAAAAGAGTAGCAAGTTTCCTTTTCCTCGCAGCTTTGGCAGCATTATTTGATATCCTGCTGACAGCCATTTGTCTGGAGTAAGATGTAATCTGTGTTGTTTTATTTGCACTTCTCTAGTGGGACAGAAATGTTGAATATTTCTCCATGTATATATTGGCTCTTTAGACTTCTTCTGAGAAGTGTTTACTCATTTCATTTGCCCATGCTTTAACTGGGTCTTTTACTTTGCGGGTGTCTACCTTTTTTTAAAGTTTTTTATATTGTAGCTATTAGGCCTATTAGCTGGTAAGATTTTTTCCCATTTGAAGGCTGTCTCTTCATGCTACTGGTTGTTTCCTTTTCTGCACCAAAGTTTTTGAATTTTATATGATCTCTTTTTATTGATTCTTGATATTATTTGGGGGGGGTTCTTTTCAGAAAGTCCTTGCTGATGCTTGTGTCTTCAGCATTTTTGCCACTTTTGTCTTCCAGCTGATTGTTTCTGGTTTAACATTTGGCTCTTCATGCATTTTGATTTTAGCTTAATACACAGTAAGAGTTATGGGTTGAGATTCAATCTCCGGCATGTGGATAGCTGAAAATACTGGAAGTCATCCATAACTATGAATCAAATTTGGAATGCCATGTCTTCTAAGAGATATTTCTATATCTGCCTTAATTAGGTGAATTTTTATCTATTTAACTATATGATTTTGTGCCCAGTTATTTCATTTTATTTATTTGACATTTTACAATACTAACTGATTTGATATATTTACCATAGGTAAGTCAAGAGTGGCAACTAGCAGAAGTGAGAAAAAGTTATCTTTGACTCAAAATAACATAAGCTACCTCTCAAATGGAGGTCAAATCTTAATAAAAGGAATCACTTCCAACCTGAATAAAACACAGTCTAAAATCACTGAACAAACACAACAAAGCAGGAACTAAAATGAGTCCTTCAAATAAATGTTTAATTTTTTTTTTTTTTTTTTTTTTTTTTGCTTTTTGAGACAGGGTCTCGCTTTGTAGTTCAGGCTGGCCCTGAGCTCACTATGGTGCCCAGGCAAACTGCTGTGAACTCAGCAATCCTCCTGTCTCTGCCTCCCGAGTGCTGGGATTACAGGCGTGAGCCACCACGTCTGGCATTTATGTTTAATTTTTTTAATAACCAGCTTCTTAAAGTTTCTGCATTCCAATTTCTCCTCTCTGTTCACTTGCAGCTGAAAGTACTTCTTATTTTACTGAGAAAACTGAGAAATCTGCAGAGAATTTTTTTTTTTTTTTTGAGACAGGTTCTCGCTTTGTAGTTCAGGCTGGCCCTGAGCTCACTACATAGCCCAGGCAAGCCTTGAACTCAGCAATCCTCCTGTCTCTGCCTCCTGAGTGCTGGGATTACAGGTGTGAGCCACCACACCCGGCACTGTAGTATGTGGTATTGATGGCTGGTGGGCGTGAGTCACCATGCCCAGCACTGTATGTGGTTTCCAGGGATTGAACTCTGGACCTTGCGCTTGCGAGGCAGACACCGGAACCACTGAGCTAACTCTCCAGCCCTGCAGAGAATTTTCATAGGATGCATGACCAGAGCAACCAGGCTGTCTGCCTAGGACCATATCCCTGTCATTACTGAAGCTCTTGTTGAGACGCTACCAGGGACCCTGGGTAGGACCGGCTCCTCCACTGCTGAACTTGACCTCACAGCCTTGGCTTCTTCCAGACACATCACTTAGTCATTTTCTGTACTTCCTCCTCTTTCATCAGCTCCCCATGTGTCCTTCCTGCTATGAAATAATGTGCTGAAACAGCTCCTATTTGAGAAGGATGATTCAATACATACAAATGAGGCCATGAAGTCATGTGATATGCTCTGGAGAGGCGACAGTGCCTGAGTCCAGTGTCCTGAGAGCAAGAGGAGCCAGTGGTGCAAAACTGCAGGATGAAGGTCAGGAGCAGGCGTGGGGCTCCGGGCTTAGGGCCTGCAGTTGGTGTAATTCGTAAAGCCCAAAGGCCACACCAGGATCTCCGATGTCTGGGGGCAGGCGAAGACAGGTATCTCGGCTCAAGAGAGAGTAACTTCAGCCTTGTTATGCTTCTTCTTCTACTCCGACTCAGACTATTGAATGACGCCTGCTCACCCTGGTGAGGTGACCTTCCTTCCTCAATCTGAGACAAATGCCAAGCTCTTTTCCCTGACATCTCACAATTAAACCTTCACACGCATATACTTGCATCACAAATAATGTTTTATTAGCATGTGGGCATCCTTAGCCCAGTCAAAATGACACACAAATTATCCATTACTACATCATCGTTCATTTCTGTTTTCACTTTAACTTAAAATTCTTCTGAATATTTGCTCTACAAGCTTTCTCTACGCCTTTGTTCTTGATCTTTTTCCACTTGGTTTTATTCAGTTTTGACAACTCTCCTCCATTGAAACAGTTTGTCTTGGGGGTGATGATTTCATTCACTTCACTCCTCATTTTTTCAATATATGGGCCGCATTTGACAGCTGAAACTTTTTCTCCATGGTTTTTCAGAGCACAGTACTGACTAGTACATGTCTAGTCACTTGAAAGCTAGTCTTCCTGGGAAAACTCCAAGGAAAAGGGTCACAGCCGGCACCTCACAGTGTCAGCCCAGGTGTTCACCAAATACACATTTTAGGGAGCAGAGCAGGCTGTCCGCTGAGGATGTACCACCGTTACAACTACAGCAAGAAGGTACAAGCCATAGTCTCCTTGATGAAATGAATTTTGTCTCACTCATTTGCTGACAGTAAAATACTCAGAGGGCCAGGGATTTAGCTCAGTGGTTCCGGCATCTGCCTGGCAATTGCAAGGCCCTGAGTTTGATTTCCGGTAACCACACACCACAGTGCCGGGCGTGGTGGCTCACGCCTATAATCCCAGCACGTGGGAGGCAGGGGCAGGAGGACTGCTGTGAGTCTGAGGCTGGCCTGGGCTACATAGCAAGTTCAGTGCCAGCCTGAACTATAAAGTAAGACGCTGTCTCAAAAAAAAAAAAAATACACACAAAATACTCAGAGCTGGGAAAGTAGCAGTAAGACTAATGTAGTACAAATAATTATCTTCTTACACTGCCAATCATGTCACAGGAAGGTGAATGCTCTCCTGATTACACACTTTAAAATCCTCACACACCAAGCTCCATGACTAACTATTGATATATTCCTATTCACTCCTTTCATTTGGCCAAGAGTAAAAAGACAAATTTTATTTGGTAACATTTTGTGTAAATATAACATTTATAGTCACTGAAGAATTGGTACAGTGTATTTAGTTGTAACTGTTTTTGTATTGCCTGATCTTTGGTCTTGATACCAAACATAAGGTAACATGAAAAAATTAATTGTAGAATTCATTATCATTTTTGTCAGAGAGGAATAGAAGTTGGTGTTGAGAAATAGTCATTTTCCAAGATTTCTCTGCTTGAAAATCCCAACCACATTACTACACTTTCAAATTAGTGCATATTACTTATATAGAGAAAAGGATTTCATTCTGACATGTCCATAAATGCTTTCTCCATTTCCAGACCCTAGTTACCTCTTTGCCATTCCCTCCTCTTTACGTTTGTCTTCTCCACTAATAATCTCCTTCCCACTTTCCAGTTGTCTATTTCCTTACAGATTCTACATCAGAGAAAAGACATTGTGTCTTACTGAGTCTGGCTTTTTCACTTATCAGGAGGATCACCAGTTTCAATGCTTTTTCCTGCAAATGACAAGATTTTATTTTTCATTTTGGTTCAATAATACTCCAGCCAATGTGGTAAAACATTACCACATTTCTTTTATCTTTACCCATCTGTGAGTTGCCAGCCACCTTGGCCATTTCTATCATTAGCTAATGTGAACTGTGCCACAATAAACATGCTAACTTTGTACTATCCTAACCTTAGTTTTTTTGGGTACATACCCAGGCATTGTACAGTTGGATCAAATAATAGCAACATTTTGAGCTTTTTGAGTAATCTGTACCGATTGCCAGTTGCTGTACTAATTTACCCTCCTGCCACCCCCCTCCTCATCAACTTTTCTTTTTCCATTTTCTTAATTATAACTATCTTATCTGAGATAAGATGAAATCACAATGTAGTTTTCATATGCATTTCCCTGATGGATAAAGATGCTGAACATTTTCCTCATATAGTTATTGGCTATTTGTACTTCTTTTGAGAAGTGTCTGTTAAGTCCATTTTCATGTCTGTTGATGGGGGGTAGCATGAAATGAAATGATCTTTATATATTTTGGGTATGAATCTGCTGGAGGACTCATTGGCAAGGACTTTCTGCCATGCTGCATGATGTCTCTTTACCCCACTAATTCTTCAGTGTGAGAAGCTCTCTAATATAATGTAATCCTATTTGTCAATTTTTTGTTTTCCATGCTACTGGA
>PVIC010023232.1:0-27032 GCA_004025085.1 Thryonomys swinderianus | reverse complement strand
CTGAGCTCACTATGGTGCCCAGGCAAGCCGCCGCGAACTCAGCAATCCTCCCGTCTCTGCCTCCCGAGTGCTGGGATTACAGGCGTGAGCCACCACGCCCAGCATTATATGTGGTAACCGGGGATCGAACTCAGGTCCTTACGCTTGCGAGGCAGGCGCCGGAACCACTGAGCTAACCCTCCGGCCCTCTCTGTCCCTGCATTTTAAAAATTTATAAATAACTCATTTATATATCATAAAAGTTGCTTTAGCCTTCCTCAACTGATGAGTTATGACCCTTCTAGATTTAGCTTCTAAGATTTTTTGTATTAGCTCATTTACAGTTAATTGAAATCTTATAAAATTTGAAATTACTCAGATTCAGTGAAATTTCATATTGTTGATAACTATAAATTTTATTCTCACATGAAATGGCTCAAATACTAGTAGTTATCAAAATATTTTCAATAGTTGGTAATAAAACATTTTTGATATTAAAGACAAAATTTAACATAATTTTATTGAATGATCTCTAATTTTCTTTGTTTTCACTTATTGTTTAAATAATTTACTTATACATATAAAAGAATTCTTATTTACTAATAATTTTAAAATAAATTTAAACCTTAGCTTCTTTTTTTTTTTTTTTTTGAGACAGGGTCTCGCTTTGTAGTTCAGGCTGGCTCTGAGCTCACTATGTAGTTCAGGTAAACCTCAAACTCAGAAATCCTCCTGTCTCTGCCTCCCGAGTGCTGGGATTACAAGTGTGAGCCACAACACCCGGCACTGTGGTGTGTGGTATTGATTGCTGGTGGGCATGAGTCTCCACACCCAGCATTATATGTGATTACTAGGGTAGAACTCAGGACCTTGTGCTTGCGAGGCAGGCGCCAGAACCACTGAGCTAAAACTCTGGCACAACATTAGCTTTTATAGAAGTCACTTTATTGAATCTAACTTAAAATGGACATTGGACATGATTTTTTTATAGTTCAGTTTTTGTAACTATATAAATTTATCTATTCACATTACCATCAAGGTACAGAAAATTTCCATGTTTCCAGATCATTCTTTTTTTTTGCTTTTGAGACAGGGTCTCGCTTTGTAGTTCAGGCTGGCCCTGAGCTCACTATGGTGCCCAGGCAAGCCGCCGCGAACTCAGCAATCTCCTGTCTCTGCCTCCCGAGTGCTGGGTTTACAGGCGTGAGCCACCACGTCCGGCATTGTGGTATGCGGTGTTAATTGTTGGTGGGCGTGTCTCCATGCCCAGCATTCTATGTGGTTACCGGGGAATCGAACTCAGGACCTTGCGCTTGCGAGGCAGGCGCCGGAACCACTGAGCTAACCCTCCGGCACCAGATCATTCTTCCTTTTTGGTTACAACCAATTCTTTCCCACACATTCTCTCAGGCAATAACTAATCTGATAGAACAAGAACAAGAGTTTACATAATTTTGTTATAAAACCTTATAAATATAAAATTGTATCCATGATAAAACTAGAAAATGGAACTGGTCTTCCACACTGAAGGGGATATTGGTAAATATTTTTAGTATTGTTTATGTTTTGAATTCTTTGAAAATCTTTTGTAGACAACACACTCACTTACCTGAACTTGCAGGGTACTAATTAATTCCATTACCCTCATTTTTGGATGCTGGTGTTTTAAACAATAATAGACTCTCTTCTCTTTCACTTTGTATTAGATTTTTTATTTTATAAAAAATAAACAAAATTTCAAAACAAAAATGTTCAGCATGATGTCTGAGAGTCAATCATGTCAATGCAAGTATTTTGATTTCTGAGTAGTAACCATTGTATTCATATATAATAATTTATTTTCTGATTAATAATTCAATATATGAGCTTTTGTAAGACATTCTAATACAAATTATAAAATATATTGATTCATTTTTTAAAATATTTTAAAAGTCAATTGAATATATATTCATTTGTAAATGAAAATATGCATGTTTTTTGTTGTTGTTTGTTTTGGGCAGTACTAGGGATTGAACTTAGACTCTTATGCTTCCAAGGCAGGTGTAGTACCACTTGAGCTAAATCCCCTGCCCCAGATGGTCAATTTCTAAAATATTATTTTCCACTGATATACAATATCTTTTATATTAATACTGTACTTCCCTTGATTATTATAACTTTTTTGTGGTACTGGCAATTGAATCCAGGGCCTCAGGCATGCTAGCTCTACCTGCATACCCAGCCTTCTTTGTTTGTCATTTGGGGAGATCTCACTAAATTGCCCAGGATGAATTAAATTTATGAATCTCTTACCCCAGCCTCCCAGGTAGGTAGGATTAAACCTGTTTGCCACCATGGTTTGCTTGATATAGGTGGTATATTAAAAATTTTGAAAGATACTAACAAAATCATTTAATTTTATTAAATATCTTCAATAAATTTAAAGTAGCTGACACAATAATTAAGCATTAATTATCCTATCCTACAGCCACTTTTCCAAATTATTTAATAGATTACTTATCTATTAAATCACTGATGTGTAGAAATATTACACACACACACACACATACACACACACCCCTCAGCCAGAAATAAGCTAGAGTTTAGAAATTTATTTTAACATTATCTCATTAAACAATATTTTCTTTATATCCTTTGTGAAAAATGTTGCCTATTTGAAATAAAGTTTTTGTAAAGCAGAACTCTGTCATTTATGAGCATGTAAAGAATAACTGTGTTGTGACTAGTCTATGATGGAAATAAGACTGTTTAAATTCCCATGGGCAACATGACAAATTTAATTGTGATTTCTAGGAATGGTTAATAGAAGCAATGTCTTTTCAAATTACATTAGTTCACATAGTCGATTTTTCTCAATACACGTCCTTAAAAAATTCCATTACTTCCTGGCCCTAGAAGAGGTCCAGGAAACTTGGCCAGTAACCACAAATGCTGCATTCACCTGGCCTCTGTAAGCATCTGGCATGCTCTTAGGCCAGGTTCACAAGCTAGAGTGGAAGCCATGAAGCATAAACTTTTCAACTGTAAGTTGATGGAAAATCAAATATGGAAAACACACACTTCACATTTAAAGCATTAACCTTTTGAATGTAAATGAAGGGAATATGTATTATATTGATAATTAGAAAAACAGTATTTCTAATGGTAGTACACAAGGAAGAGAAAAATAATAAAGTACGTAAAAGAAAACCATTGTCTTTCACAATCTTTTCTGGCTTTCTTTTTCTTAGTTATGTTCATTTATAAGGCCCTTGCTAACCTAATTTTGTTAATGTAGTAGGTACCAAAAGGAAATTTGTTTTGTCTGAGGACGTAGTCAGAATTCATTGTGTGGATGCCCTTTCTCATTTGCACAATGCTGATCCAGACTGATGCTCTCAAAGGCCCTCTGCACTCCACGAGGACATGCTTTGGTCACGCAGAGACTCACCGAGGTTAGCATCTGTAGCTACCTATAGTCTACACAGGAAAATAAAGTAAACATCTTGTCTAATTGGAAAATTTATTTCTGACCTCCTTTTGGGCCCGAGTTTATTACATAGCTATAAATGAGAAGCAGAAGCAGTAAAATTTGCCTATAAAACATAAGGTTTAATGACAAGTCAATACTAGTGGCACATCATATAAGCTATGTAGTTGGGTTTACATTCCATTATATTTTGGGTTTTGATTTTAATTTTAAAAACACATTGCCCCTTCAAATTGTCAGTGTTCCTATCACTAAATCTGGTATAGTCAGAAGGTACGAACATTTAGTGGTAATTCAAATCCATAAGCTACAATTTGTCAAAATTCACTATTTGATCATCTATTTGAAAAGTAAATCCAAGCTATGTAATTATCTTCTCACATAATTAAGGAAACTTCCCTCCTTAGGAAAAAATTCAGAAACTCTTTTTTACTTTGTGTTCCATTTAACCTTATCGTGGGTCATGTACATGCCAAGCATGGCAAGAAAATTTTGTTAATTTCCATTTTACTTATATAATATATCCAGAGGAAAATAGAGCCTGACACAATGATAACTTTTGTTATTACTTAAGGTCATAACCAAAAGATGAACTATATTTAAGTAAAGTCTCTTTCAAAGCAATACTGCTTGGTGCATAGACAATGAAACCCACTTCAAGGCATTGTCTTACCTTGCAATTGACTTTCTATTTGTGCTGCACAGGCTAGACAAACATTCCTAAAATCCTGAGTGTAGACAACACTGTCTACAGATGACTTATTTTAATTTAGTTTTTGCCAAGATATAAGGAAATTGGCCAGAAATTTAGCTCAGTGGTTCTGGCGTCTGCCTCACAAGTGCAAGATCCTGAGTTCAATCCCCAGCAACCTCATACAGTGCTGGGTGTGGAGATTCACGCCCACCAGCAATCAATACCATATACCACAGTGCCAGGCGTGGTGGCTCATGCCTGTAATCCCAGCACTCGGGAGGCAGAGACAGGATTGCTGAGTTCCAGGCTTGCCTGGGCTACATAATGAGCTCAGGGCCAGCCTGAAGTACAAAAATGAGCTCACTCACACAAGATATTTCTCTAGACTCCACATAGGTGAACATTCTTCTGAGTAACCAAATATCTGTTCAGTTTTATTTAATTATTAAGACTTTCCTGGGCAACTAATATACTATGTGCTGCTTCCTTGCCATCTTCTTTGTCATTGCTTATGCCCTTTCTTACTATCCTCACATCACACAAGCACACATGGATGCTAGTCCCTCTCAACATAGGGTACTGTTCATGAGTACACATGAGGGATTCTGTTTTATACTCAATTGTATTTTCAGCAGCTACAAAAATGTCAGATGCAGAATACAAGTGCATTGAGTTCTTACTGATCAAAGCAATGGGAATACAGCTCTGTCCTAAACAAACAGCTCTTCTCAGGCCTCAGAGCTCTGAGAAGTTGGCCCTCCTGCTCCATCTCTGCACAGATGAAAGCAGTGTTCTCAGAGATTCAACTGCTTCCAATCTTTTTGGTGGTTCTCAGTATGAATACTCTATTGTATAATTTCCTTCGCTCTCTAAAGCCATTCAGACTAAGCTTTAGTTACTTCCAGTTCTGCCTTCCATTTTGTACAGTGAGTCCAAAAGTTCATGGGCAGATGGACTCAATACTTAAGTAGCCACCAGCCCTAGACTATTTATATTTTCATGAGCTTCTTGCACCATAATTATATAGCAATGCAATTATTGTAGTATATCAAAGTTATTTCAGGAAAAAGACCCAACTAAATATAATCAAAGTTTCTAATTCTCAGTAACACTACCACTTAGAGGTGATTCTAGTCAACATAAGGTCTTGGACAAATCATTTGTTATTTCTTCTGTTTGCTTCTCTTCAGAATAGCTTTAATCTACTGGAAATAAAACAAAATTTATATTTTAAAAATTCCTTCCCAGAAATAGGTAAAAGCATTTTAATATCACACTTTAAAAATAGAATTTCAGTATAAATTCATTTTTAGGAAGTAAAACCAAGGAAAAAATTAGTAGCAATATATTTAAAGGATCATAGAAAATAACCTTTTACACAGATTATTTTAATATATGTATATATATATATAATTTAGATTGATAGATGATAGATAGATGGTAGATAGAGAGATATCAAAACAATTTGTCTGATTTTTCAACTATAGCTAGGCACAAACTGAGGCTGGACCCATCATCAATTAAGATAAATTTTATTTAACTGCACAAAAATTGTGTACTCACTGTACCAAAATTTTAATAGGCTTTACAACAAGCTTTTTTTCTTTATTTCAAAGAAGAAAATACCACTCATGTTTTTGAATTCCAGGTTTGCATGATGTCCTTTTTCATTTTTTTGTATTTGATGTTTACTGACTTCTGGGCCCAGGAGATAAAGGATTTTTTATCTCTGTATTCTTAGGGTTGAAAAGAAATAGAAAAAAAAACATAACAGTTAAGATGCTTTTCCTTATATCACATTTTTCAATAAAAAATTTTGCTCAGGCATAGATGAAAGACAACACATAATTTCACTTTTCCTTTATGAATTAGTTGTAATTTTATGGGAATCCAAGTGCGTGATATTTGTCTTCATGACAGATATTATTGATGGCCAACACTAATTCTAATTTGTCTTCCATAGGCCAGGACTGTACATCCTTCTGTGAATTGGAGATGTGAATCTGTTCTCTGACAGGCCCTAGGCAAGGTGTAGCGAAGATAGAGTATCTCAGCCCTGATAAGTGTTACCATTAAGGTAAGTGGTGGTGCTGCCGGAATGTCTGAGGTGTAAGGACAGCTGAGGGACCCTCTACAGAAGGAAATAGTGTAACTGGTATGTGAAAGTTAAATTGACTTTTCTTCCAGAGAAAATAGATAAATAGAAGTAAAGGAGGATACCTCAGGTAAAGAGAACATCTCGTACCAACACAGAAGTACAATTATTCTGGGAATGATAAGAAATCTTAGGTAGGATTTATGAAGGAGGTTTGAAGATGCACCTAGAAAGAGATAGCATCACACTGGGAAAGTGAAACACATAGCACACAACAAGCTACAGGATTTGAACATTTTCTTCCATGGCAAGTAACCTCCAGTAGTGTGAAAATTCAATTTGTGTTTTAGAAAAACCACTCAATAGAGTTTTGAAAAACACCATTAACCAGTATATAAACAATCTATTGATGCCTACAAAATTAGTCCAAACAGTCCTCTATCAGCCTCTTTTGGTGTTGGCTGTTCCATTCATATAAAAAATAACTCACCTGTTCAAACCTCTGAAAAACCTCATCCTATTGCAGCTTTAGCCCAAAGTCTAAGATTTTTCAATCTAACTCAGAACTAGGTACAAAAAAAGTTGTTAGATGTAGTTGCTTAAGTATGGCTCCTGGGATATAGTTTCTAAAGAGTTGTGAAATAGAGATTATCCCTTTCCCTTATGCAGTACTCCTGTGAGGCCAATTGTAAGTAAATCACTACAGACATTCCTATTATAAAGGACTAAAATTAAATAGTAAGAATAAATGAGTCACTAATCCGTAACAACTTTTTTTTTTTTTTGAGACAGGGTCTCGCTTTGTAGTTCAGGCTGGCCCTGAGCTCACTATGGTGCCCAGGCAAGCCACCGCAAACTCAGCAATCCTCTTGTCTCTGCCTCCCGAGTGCTGGGATTACAGGCGTGAGCCACCATGTCCGGCATTGTGGTATGCGGTGTTGATTGTTGGTGAGCGTGTCTCCACGCCCAGCATTATATGTGGTTACCAGGGATCGAACTCAGGACCTTGTGCTTGCGAGGCAGGTGCCGGAACCACTGAGCTAACCCTCCAGCCCTCCATAACAACTATTAAATGTAGCTAAGATATGCCTCTGCTATTTCTCAGAAAACTAGGACTAGGGGTCCCATTTGACTCTGCTATCCCCCTGCTAGGAATATACCCAAAAGAATTTTAAATATCACATTGGAAAGACAATGTACACCCTTGTTCATAGCAGCTCAGTTCATGTTAGCTCAACCTTGGAAACAACCCAGATGCCCATAAACTGGAGAGTGGATAAAGAAGATGTGTATTTTTTTTATAAAATGGAGTATTATTCTGCCATAAAGAATGACAAGATCAATCCATTTAGGTACAAATGGAGACACCTGGAGGATATACTAATAAGTGAAGTCAATAGATCACAGATAGACAAATTCTGGATCTTCTCTTTGACGTGAACACCTGTAGATGCAAATGAGCTCTAGAAAGTATGACAGCTTTTATAGAGTGGGAAATTTCCATAGAAAATTTGGTGTGGGAATGTAATGAGGGGAAGGAATAAATATGATACAGAAAGAAAATAAAAGAGTATGTATAAAGGGGGTGGGGAGGTGTGGGTGGGTAGGGATATGGGTAAAAATGAGAATTAACTTGTGTCATATACTGGCACAAATTCCCCAATATTATATGTGATTGTGAGATGTATGTAAATCATACCAATAAAGAATTCAATTTAAAAAATAAAAGATATGCCTCTGCTACTCAAATCCTGGAATCATTTATCCACAAAAACCACCAATTCCAAAATATTTAACTACTTCAATAAAGAAAATCCATGTCCAGATTCTGTTTTTTGAAAATTACTCATCTACTTTCTGTGTTTATGGATCAGCTCTTATGGATCTGTCTTTATGGATCTGCTTCTCAGATAATAGCATTGTATATCATGTGGCTCTCAACTCATGTTTCTCTAATGTTTTCAAAGTCTGTATCACATCCTGTGTCAGTGTGTTATTCTTTTTTCTGTCTGGTTAATACTTCACTGAATGGATAGAGCATAGTTTTTTAATTTATTTATCAACGGATAAACATTTGGATTGTTTGTACTTTTTCTTCTTTAGGGATAATGCTGCTAGAAGCATCTTAGGATGTGTTTGTCTTTGAATATATGATTTCATTTCTCACGTGTAGAGAGCAGGAGTGGAATTCTCAGGTTCTTTCATAATATAACTCTTGAATTTTTGAAAACTATCTTTGAAAATTTTTGCCTGATTTTAAATTTCCACCACTACTATAAGATGCTTCCTATTTCTCTTCATCTCCCTAATTCTTCTCAGTGTTCATACTTTTTATGCTGCCTGCCTTAGGGGAAGTGTAGTTGTATTCATTTGTGGCTTTAATTTACAGTGATGGAAGCTCTCTGCTTCTGAAATGACTTTCCTGTGGCACAATCCAAAAGGCAGGAACTCTGCCCCCACCTTACAGAAGTGGAAAGACTGAATGTTGCCTGAAGTGCCCTTTATAACAACAGTAATTCAGTGACTTCATGACCTGCATACCTCTGACAATCCCCGCTTCCTTGTAAGATCACAGGGGCCATGATGCTTCCACCTTTAAATGTTGAAAGGAATATATTCACATAAAAGTGATCATAAAAGTTAAGGGCTTAAGTTTGGACTTAGTTCTCCCTCATTCCTTTCTATGTCTATATTCATTCATGGCTCCATCATTATTAGTAGATTTTGAAATCAAGAGTTGAGTACTTCAACTTTGTTTTCTTATTCTCCAGATTATTTTGATTATTTGGTATCTTATTTCTAGGTGAAGTTTAGGATAAGCTTATTAGCTTCTGCAAAAATGAGAAGCTTGGAGAGGAGAGGAATTGTGGTCAATTTCTCCATCAATGTAACAACCATTTGAACTTCAAAATTAAGTTTTTCCCTCTGCAAATGTTTTTCCATTTACACAGATTTTTAATTACTCTCAAGAATCTTTTTTAGTTTTCACTGTATGAGTTTTGCATTTTTCTGTCAAATTTATTCCATTTTTCTTCTGATGTTATATAAATTGAATTGTCTTCTTTAATCTACTTTCAGATTTTACAGTATAAAAATACAGATAGCTGGGGATTTAGCTCAAGTGGTACTGTGCCAACCTTGGATGCACAAGGACCCAAGTTTGAGTGCTAGTACCTGAAAAAATATATAAAAATACAATTTATATTTGGAATTGATACTATATCTGCAAACTATGTCCAATATTCTGGCATCTGTAAATACATGTAGATTTAATTTATTTATTTCTTTGAAGATCTCTTCCACAGTGTCTCTCCTGTTCAAAAATATCTTTGTCATAGAAGCTGTTGACTTTTTTCAAAATTTTTTCCTGGGTCTAAGGGGAGGTCATGTGTTTTGTCTTTTATTCTAATTAATATGGCTCTGTACATGAACTGATTTTATTATTTTAACTAGCATTCTACATTTGAAAACTTACATTCCTGTCATACAAAAATCTTCTAAAATGCAGGTAGAGTTTAGCAGCATTCCATTGAATTACTCTTTGCATTTTAAATGGTATTTTTTTTTTAGTGATAAGGCTATGTTGGTATGAGTAATACATCTTTTCATAATGAGAATATTTTCCCTCACTTTTTGGAAGAGCTTTGTAAAAGATTGTTGTTAGTTTTTTAACTCTTTAATCAGATTCACTCTGTGTGCTGTCTCAGCCTGAGAGTCTTGGATGACTATTTCAGTCTCTTCACTTCTCTCGTTTTCTATTTATTCTTCAAGCAATTTGAGTAACATATGTCTTTCAGGAATTTTTTATTTTGTACACTCTATTCTTGGTATGCATGGCTCATCACATTTCCTTTTCATTTTTTTGGTCAGTCTAACGACAGATTTGTTGATTTTGTTCATCTTTTCATACAATAACAATTTGATTTGACTGATTATCTCTACTGTTTTTCTACATCCACTCTGATTTGGACTATTTTTGTCAGCGTTCTTATTCATATTTTTCAGATGTACATTTTCATAGAGCCTTACAGTTGCATTTACCATCCCTACAGCTCTGTATTCTGAGGGGGGTAAATTTATATTCACATATTATAGCTACTTTCCATTATCAACTCCCCAAATATGAAGGCATATTATATGTTTTCAATTTACCAGATTTCAATTGCTTATTGCGTATGGGTAGGCATCACCTTGATTTCTGATCTTTTTGTACATCTCCTAAGTGAGTAATTTTTTAAAAATCACTTCCCCAACCAAAACAAGATTAATCTTTATTCAAAAAGCAAAGAAATACTGGTCAAATTCACTTTAAGTCTCACTTGACAATTCTTTCTTTTTCTATGATTTATGGTAAAGTTCAATGCTTTTGGTGTTAGTACTCTTTTATCTAGTTAAGACCATCCACTTAAATGTGTATGGAGAAATAAGTGAAACTTGTCTAAACATAGTTACTAGAATATGTATGATTTGTTTAACACTAATGTAGATTATCATGTTTATTCAAACTTGGATGCTTAACATTCATGTTATATTATTGAATAAGAATTTCTGCACTGTTAAGTATAAGGGGGACTGTCAAATGTCTTATCTTATGTACCTCATTATCATTATTAATAACTCCACTAGAGATGGTCTGATATTATGACTAAATATATGCCTAGAATTCAGCTTCTGAACATGGGTGGAAGAACTCTTCCCATTCACTTGAATCAACTCGTTTATTGAAAAGGCTATACACTTTTTGATTAATGAAAACATAAAAATTATCTCAAGTTTGAATATTACAAGATACTATCTCAGGTAGGGCTCTTAATAATATAAATGCAGCTTAAGGGTACCTGAAATAGTAGGATGGTGATTGTTTCTTCTTTACGTCTCAGAAAAATACATGTGAAACAAAGCCTGAACAGCGTTTGGTTTGCTCTATTCTTTTGATACAGAAAAGAATGGAATTGTAATGCATTTTTGCTTCAGTATGCACCAGTAATTCTCCAGCATTCTGAATGCTGGATTATAATGAGGTGCACATCATTAAAGCGACATGGGGATCAATTAACTAAGACCCAAAACCAGCACCAGGAACTGGGAATCCTAGTGGGAAGAACCACTGTGCTGAAATGGATCTCTAATGCCACTTCCTACTCATAGTACTTACAGTATTTTCCTCTGCAGCGGATCTCCTTAATACATGGGGAGGTGTGTTGTGCATATGATTTGGGTTGTTCTCAAAAACATGTTTGCTGTCTTAATGAGTTCTCAAGAGATAGCAAGAAAGTAGGCCTTCTCATTTACTGGCCTCAGAATGATTTAAAGCATTCATTATGCTACCTCGTATGAATTCGTCTTTCATATACAGCTGCTTTGGTCTGAAACTGCACACAATATTCAAAGCCTATTCCAATCCCTTATAACATAAAGAAAATAAATAAATAGAATGCAAACAGCAATTGAACCATGATGTAGTATCCATGGTTTAATAGAGGTCATTTTAAATGCTTTAATATTTGGAGGTAACATTTCAAAAGGTTGTGGCATACACTTTCTTATTTACATAAAATTGAATACACCATTCAATTGGTTATTCCGAGTAAATATTGCATTTGATGAGATAAAATTGCAGGCACAAAGTGGCAATCTTCACAAACATACCTCAAACTGTAATTTAAAATAGAATATACTGAATGATGTCAAAATGAATGTAAAATACATTTCATTATTTTTCTTACAAGCTTATCATGAAACAAAGAGGATATATGTAGTAATAAGTGATAATATTAATAGAAAATTAATTTAAACATGATCTATAGCTATCTGATTAGGGGGAAAAGCTGTGCTGTCTCCACAAAATAAGTTTTTTAATTGGTTAATATAACACTTTAGAGTCCTAGGATTTTTCTTTTATTCCAATAATTCAATACCTCATACATTATGTGTTCATAATAGTAGCCTTCTTAATTTTTATTGCATAGACAAAAAGGAAGATTTATTTCAATGATCTATTATGGTGTGGGTTTATATGTTCTCCCAAAGCCTCATGCAATCAGAGATGGGGCATTTTCGGAGGTGGTTGACTCTAGGGTGTGTGGTGCTGGGATTAAGGGTGCATAAACCAGTACACACGTGGTTTGGCATTGCCCTAATCCCAGTCGTCTGGGTAAAATAAAAAACCAGAAAGGTGCTGTTAGTTTCCCTTGTTGTTTTTAAGTGCCATGAACGCCTCTGTAATGCCCCTCTGCGCTCTGCCATTCATCCCTGGAGCCAACCAGTATGGATTCAAAACTCTATAGACTCAGGCAAATAAATCCTTTCCTTTCCCACTTTAGGTATCGCATATTTTGTCTCAGGAATGAAAGCAAAATTAACAACACAAGATCTTATTCAATAAATTTTCTATGGTTCCTTTAAAAGTCATTCGAAATCTTTCTTAAAACATGCATATTTCTATGTCTAATTTTATTTTATTTTATTTTATTTTATTTTATTTTATTTTATTTTATTTTATTTTATTTTATTTTATTTTATTTTATTTTAGACAGGGTCTCGCTTTGTAGTTCAGGCTGGCTCTGAGCTCACTCTGTAGCCCAGGCAAACCTCAAACTCAGCAATCCTCCTGTCTCTGACTCCCAAGTGCTGGGATTACAGACATAAACCACCACGCCCGGCACTGTGGTATGTGGTATTGATGGCTGCTGGGCGTGAGTCTCCATGCCCAGCATTGTATGTAGTTACCGGGGATTGAACTCAGGACCTTGCACTTGCAAGGAAGGCGCCGGAACCACTGAGCTAATCTCCGGCCCAATTCTATGTCTAATTTTTAATTATACACAGTCCTCAATTTCCACTGACTTGATTGGTGAATTTTTTCGTGTGCAATGGTCTGCAAATGTTAAATTTTGATCATGTCCTGTGACAGGATTGTGGTAGGTTTTTTGTTTGTTTGTTAAAACAGTCCCCTTAGTGTGGTTAGTTGATACTGCTTTTAAGTGTTCATGTGTCCCTCCTGATTTTCTATTTACTTATTCCATAAGGTACTAATGAAAAAAATTGAACTCTGAGCTTTTTCTTTGTTTTCATCAGATTTTATTTTCTATTCCAATCCCTATCATTCAGAGATTACAGAGCTAGAATGATATTGCCACCCATGAAATCTAACCCTAATGTAACTTCTCTCATTTCTGAAAATATTCTATGTTCAGTCTGATAATAATAAAGCTATTAATGTCTGTATAGCTTATATTTTGTCATTTCTTTCCTGTTACCCTACTTATATCTTTAAAAAGTTATTTTATAGCAGGCGTGGTGGTTCACGCCTGTAATCCCAGCACTCGGGAGGCAGAGACAGGAGGATTGCTGAGTTCGCGGCTTGCCTGGGCTACATAGTGAGCTGAGGGCCAGCCTGAACCACAAAGCGAGACCCTGTCTCAAAAAAAAAGTTATTTTATATATGACATTTAGTTGTACACTATTCTCTTTTTTATTACCAATCTGAGACTCCTTACTTTATTATATTGATATTATTAAGGTACAAAGAGGATTTAATTAATATACACTCTTTTCCTATTTCCATTTGTTTCACATATTCTTTTGTCCCATTCTGCTTCTTTTTGTTTTCTCTCAGATTAATGGAAGAGTTTTAAAATATCATTTTATGGAGCATTACTCTACCATAAAGAATTGTATGTTTGAGTCATTTACACTCCAATGAATGTACCTTGAGGGCATATCCACAAGTGAAATAAATAGTTCACAGATGTGTAAATACTGTGTCTCTTTTCTGTTATGAGGAACTGAAGTTGTAAATAAGTTCTAGAATGTATGCATTCTAGAATGTAAATGAGTTCTAGGGAATAGGATTAGAGCTGTAGAGTAAATTAATCATATGTAGAAGAATAATAGGCACTGTGAAATAGAAAATATTCAAAGGAGAAAGAGGAGGTAGGGGTAAGTAATGAGGGAAAAAATTCCATAGTAAAAAAAGAGACACAGCTTATGTATATAGGGGATGGGGTTATAGGACGGGCAGGGGATGGGAAAAAATGGGAGCTAAGTTGTGTCATGTATTGCTACAAATTCTCAATGCTGAGCATGATCATGATGTATATATAAAATGTACCAATAAAATCAATTTTAAAATATACCGTTTTACTTCCTCTGTCTCCTTATTTCTATCTTTATAAAACTATTTTGTTATAACCTTATAGCATAAATGCTTTTTCTCTCAAAATTTACCTCAAAATATTACTTTTCCATATCAGTGCAAGACCTTGTTACTATATATTCTCCAATCCTGTGTTCATAAGCTATTGCTGTAAGAACGTCTAGATTTGTACGTGCAATTCACACTCAATTCATTACTAGTATTTTTCTTTACACAATAACCACTATTTAAGGCCAGCTGAAAATTATAGAATTAATTTTATTTCATATCCAGTTTCCATTTTTCATGCTTCTCATTTCATTCCATTGTTTCTTTTTATTAAATTGATTTTACTGGTACATTTTGTATTCATTTTATAATCACATCATCTCACATCATCAGAATTTGTATCTGTATATGATATATCTTGATTCTCATTTTTCCCTTTCCTCCCTACAATCCCCATGCCAATATACACAAGCTTTGTCTCCATTTCTTATCATCAAATGTTTTCTTTCCCTTCTTTATTTTCCTCTACACCCTTTTCTATTTTCCTTTGCATGTTTCTTTCAATCTATGCTTCTATTAGGTATCCTACCCTTTCAACTTGAAGAAAGTTCTTTAACATTTCTTCTAAATAATTGTACTGTTAATTCCGTTTCTCTGATTTTGTTTTAAATTAATAAACATTCGCTTAAGAACAATTTGAAGTTCAAGGCAAAGTGAAGAGAAAACGGAGAGTTTCTGTACAGTGTCAGTCCCGCGGCGGCTCTGCACCTGCTAGCATCAGCCTCCTGCACCAGAATGATGCATTTTCCACAGCCATTTCCACTGTATGTCGTTGTAAGAACATCAGAACTAGGGAGAAAGCGAAAACCAGTTGTCTCTTGAGGAAGTGGTTGAGGAGCCAGGATGAGTATGTGGAGCACAGGAATTCTGGATCAATAAAATATTGTGAATAATACCTCAATGGCACATTCATGTCATTAAATATTTGAAAACCTCATAGGCTATATAAGCCCCACTGTATTGTAAACAAGTTAAACTTTCAGTGTACTAATGTGCCACTTGACCGTTGACTATAACAAATGAAATAAGCTGCCAAAATATTTGGTGTCTTATGAGAACTTGCTTCCTGGTTCTTGGATGGTGGCCGTGTTCTCCTTTCAACCACATAGAACAACAGGGTGGGGACTCATTGTATTCTCTTAAAGGAACACTAGTCTCCTGTGTAAAGTTGTGTGATTTATTCACCTGTCAAATATCCTACTTTCTAATATCACCTCTTCAGAAGTTAGGATTTCAACCCATGAATTTTGAAGACACATGAACTTTTTAATCTATGGCATATATTATCTGTATCAGAAGTATATCATAATTTTTATTACATTCATGAATATTTTTGTGTTTTTATTTTCTACAGTTGTTTCTAAAAACTAAGGCAATTTTATTTCTTCTTTCATAATGTTTGATTTTAGTTTCATTAAAAAAAATTTCTAGCATTGATCAGGACTTTCAGTATAATTCAGAAAAGCCATGGTGAAAAAACTTGCTTTGTTCTTATTAGTTGCTACGGTTCAGATATCAAATGTTCCCCAAGGGTCTCAAGTGCCTGGAAGGTGAGTAGCCCTTTCACATGCTATAGATGATGTCACTAGGAGTTTAGGCCTTATTGGAAATGAGTCACTGGCGATATGACCTGGGAGGGAGTGTTCCTGTTCCTAACTCCTCTCCTTCACTGCTCCTGCAATGATGGCTTCAGAAGATGTCTCCTACCTGGCCATTCTGCCCTGAAACCAGCTAGCTCTGCTCCCCCTCCAGACTGGGAATTAAACGTTGGCCCTTGCCAGGCAGGCATGGTGCCACTGAGTTAAATCCCCAATGAAACCAGCTGACTGGACTGGATCCACTGCAAATAACCAAATGAGCCAAAATAACCCTCTCCTGCTTTCAGGTGGTGTTGAGTATTGCTTTTTTCCTAGCTATGAAAAACCTGACTAATATAGATGAAATTACTGTATTTTTAAGTATTTCTAATTTTCCTCAGACAGTTTTGATCAATTTACTATTTTAGTAGGACTCAGGCACTGTAAAAATACTTTGTCCATTTTTGTCATCTTTAGAGGACTTTGTTCATATATTTAAGAGAAATATTTCCCAAGGACAGGAAGCTCTGAATACAAATGCAATAATAATTTTTTTTCAAATGGACATACTAATCAATGGGAGATAAAGTAGCCAATCCTGATCTAAATTTGTCTATCTACAATAAATGTGTCCACAGTTCTCCGGTGTAGTAGAGGGTATGTGTGTGTGTGTGGCAGTCATATTAGGAAATCTGCATATAAGAGAAATAACACTAATGCTTAGTTTATAAAATAATGAGTTTTTGTTTTAACTATAATAATGTTTAGGATGACTTGAAGATGAGGGAGTTATAAAGTTCAAATCTATCTTAGTTACGACCTTTATAGCACTATTGTACAACTTCTTCAAGGACTTATGACATAGACATAAAATATTTAAATTTAGACATATTCCACACCAAATAGTTCATCTTGTTCTCCTTACCATGCACCTGGATGTTATTTCTCTAAAGAAAATCTGATCATAAAACATCCTTAATTAATAATAGAAACTCAGGGCTGAAGATTTAGTTCAGTGGTTCCAGCACCTACCTAGCAAGTGCAAGGTCCCTGATTCGATCCTAGTAACCACATACAACAATACCAGGTGTGGTGACTCACACCACCAGCAATCAGTACCACATACCAAAATTATAGGCTCACACCTGTAATCTCTGTATTTAGGAGGCAGAGGCAGGAGGATTGCTACGTTTGAGGTTTGCCTGGGCTCCATAGTGATCTCAGGGCTCTCACAAACAACAAAGTGAGACCCAAAAAAGTAAAAAATATAATTGAAACTCAAATTCTCAATACAACTTTTAACTTTCTTTGCTACATGTACTCAGAATACATCCTTCAAACCTTACTTCTAACCTCTGTTCATACTTTTGAGATTTCAGCCGTAGATGATAGTGATGTGTAATTTAACTTTCCTTGCTTCTCTATATTTTAGTCTTCTATTTAAAGGTCCTTCTATTCTTTTTTCCACTAATAGTTCTGAAAGTTTTCCCTTCAAGAAGAATGAATAATTTATTTTAAAAAGAGATCCATGATCAATATCATATCATGTCTACTTGAATTTCTGCCTTTACCTGTCTAGTATCCTTTGCAGATATAGTGCTCTTTAGTGTCACAGAATAGAACTTAATTTACTCATTCCCCTTCCATACTCCTCAAAACCATTACTGTTTGGCCAGGCGTGATGGCTCACACCTAAGTTCCCAGCACTTGGAAGACAGTGGCAGGAGGATTGCTGTGAATTTGAGGCTCGCCTGGCTACATAGTGAGCTCAGGGCCAGCCTGAACTACGAAGCAAGACCCTGTCTCAAAAACAAACAAACAAAAAATATTACAGTTTGGAGTCTGGCATATCACAGGGACTCAAGAACAAATTTAAATAGATGTAGTTGATAAAGCAAAAAACAGTCATGTAAAAGTGAGATGAGGAAAGAAAAGTACAAAATTGATGAGTTTTTGTTTCAATTATTTCTTTCAATGGAAAGAAAAAGGAAAGAAGGAAAGAAAGAAGGAAAAGAGATGGATATAAGGAAGAGGAAACAAAAGAAAGCCAGCTATGTGGAGTAGGACTCCCAAAAGTCTGTGTGATGAATTTAGTAACGTCTATAGGATAGTGATAAAAACGTAAAACACTGTGGAAAATAATGTATATAATGTGGAAAAGTTGACGTGATAAACTGAAATTGAGAATCCCATGTTAAATTTTCTGAATTTAGTTAGATAATTTGTCTGTGGCTTTTTTTTGGTGGTGGGGGGGAGGCTTCCATCTTTCTACCTAGCTACAGAAACTTCAAGTTCTTCCCTGACTGGAGGGCTAGATCTTGATTCATGACACTCTGCTGAAGGAGGTTCAATTTCTCTAGGAGAAATACAGAAAATATTAGTACCTGTAAGAGCCAAGCAGGTATAAATGGCCCTAATACTACGCAGCGACTGACAAAAGGAGAGACACAGTGTGTAATGTCTATGCAATCCACTGAACAACACATAGAAATGAAGGGCAGGTAAGTGCAATGACATGGAACCTCGTAGAAAATATGCTGTATGGAAGAAGCCACACACAAAAAGTCATATGACAAATGGTTATATCTATATGAAATATTAAGACATACTTTCAGTTCACTGTTCCCTCACTGTTACCTTTTCAGCATCTTACCTATGTGATACCAGTAATAGCAACTGATATGTTAGCTTTACTGATGGAAATTATTACTTATAATGTTATTGGAAAGATGTAGAGATCAGAGAAAATTTTTCCAAGTTCATATTTGTCCCAGTCAGTGAATTGATCAGGACAATTGGTGCATATGAAAGATTAGCAATAAGGTTGGGGCAGAAATAAGCAAAAAAGAAGAAAAAAAGAAAAGAGAGAAGAAGCCCAAAAGAAGTGTTAAGAGAGAAAAGAATGATTTGAAGGAAAAACAGAAGATAGTCCTCTGAGCAGAACAGGCCACTCCCAGAACAAGAGGGCTATGGTGGGAGGTCAATTGCTACTGGCTTTTTTGTTTTCTTTGACAGTTGATCATGAGAGTCTCACTTGATCCTGTACTAGAAGACTGATATCATGCTTCTCGTTTGGTGTGTCCTCTCACAGAAGAATGCATCAGGTTCAGGGCTGGGCTCAATCCCATAGCAAGCTTGAGTGCTACTCTTCTATGCACATAGCTAATAAGTCTCTTCCATTGGTAAGTTGTAGCCAACAATTTACCACATAATCGAGGTTTAACCTCCCGTATTGTACAGTAATGTATCACCATACAGAAATTCAGCAAAAGTATTTACAATACAGAGAAATGGAATTTATTATTATTTGTCAATCTCATGCCACCATTTTTAATGAAAAGAGAACTAAAAGATGTTTAAATATTTATACCTACATTTTCACATTCCTAATTAAACATTAACTCATCCACCACTAGATGAAATGATCTATGTTGCCAGGTACAAAGAATAAGTGAAGTGTGAGCTACAAAACTGTAGAACATGGTGGCTCATGCCTGTAATCCCAGCACTCGGGAGGCAGAGACAGGAGGATTGCTGAGTTCGAGGCTTGCCTGGGCTACATAGTGAGCTCAGAGCCAGCCTGAACTACAAAGCGAGACTCTGTCTCAAAAACAAACAAAAAAACACAAAACTGTAGAACAACCATATACCTATACACAAAAGCTAATAAATTTTATTGCATGTGAATTAAAATAAACTTTAGAAGTATTTCAAAGTCCATAATTCTTCTTGGGATAAGTGAATAAGTTTGTGTCCCTATCAAACCTGAATTCAAGTTGTTTTCTAGTTATGAAACTCTAGACAAGTAAGTCCTATCAACAACCCAAACCAGATTTTAGTCTTTACATCTTAATTTTGATTTCTGTCCTCATACATACTTTGCTCAGAGATTATTTTCTGGATGTTATCAGTAGAAAATCAGTTTAGAAAGACAGAGGAAAATAAAGAAAGAGAGCAGGAGAGAAAGGGATGGGAAGAAAAGAAAGAGAAGGGATGAGAGGAGAGAGATTTTATTTTTAGGCTTCATTTATAGTGCAATTTCTCCTCTTGATCTCAAATCATTTGATGCTTATTAATATGCTGCTTTGAAAGGACTCTCTGAAAATAATACTAAATAATATATTATATTTTTAATAAGTCATTTACATTCAAGCTTTCCAACAGAGAAGTTATGCTTTTGTGTTTTGAAAATATTTAAAGACATAAATTTGTATATCTGGTTCCTACATAAAAGGTAGTTTGATATATATTTTATAGGCCTTAAATGACTTGTATATATGTTTTCCACTTAACAAATTAGCACTCCTGGAGTGGGAAAGCAATGCAAAAATAATTTAAAATGTCAAAGATTAGCAACTTGATTTGCCATCTTAAAATGTATCCTAAATGATTTTCTAACTCTGATATCAGACTATTCTGTATTTAATTTGCATAGCAATACTTTAATTGTTATGATTTAAAGGAAGCTTTTTGTTTAATGCATCTGAGCGAGTCAAATTCTTTCTTTTGTTTGCCCATTTAAACCAAGTGGAGTTGAATCCAGAAAAACAGAGCCATTTGTATTTCCACATCCATTTCTAATTCAAGTCAGAAAAGTAATTTAAGCCTCACTGGACACCTCGTCTGTGATTTAAACATAACTAACCATTGAATACTGGAACTGAAGTTAGTTTGGGGAATTTTTTGGAACATAATTCAAGAATCTGACATGATCAGACTCATGGTATACGCTACTATCACATAGCGCAACCTGGCCCTGATATTATTCCCTCACCTGGGTGAGCAGACTAAAAGGAGAGAGGGAAAAAGAACTTTTGATAGGAGATCTCAAGGCTGAAATCATCATATAATTTCACAATGTCTTTATAAAACGAGTAACAAAAAAGTAAAAGTGCTTTCCCTTTCCCTTATACCTCTTTTTCCTTTATAACTCTGGAAAAATAACTAGCAAAAGTCATTTCTGTCGCCTTTGTTCTCAAATCCAAGGGCCCATCTGCATCTGTCTTTTCAAGTGAACTTAGAAGCTATTGCTGACTATGGAAGAGATGGATGAAAACACACAATTATTTTTCCTTTTGTTTTCTTAGGTTTATTTTGCCTTAGGTTTACTTTACTCTAAGTCACAGAAGAGCTGTATTACCATGTATATAGGACTTGAAGTTTTGTCCACACATTTTCCAGGTGGCCTCATTCAGCTTTTTGATTTCAACATCTTACCATGTGTGTGGGACTTCTAGAGTATGTCTAACTTTCCTCAAAATTTCTGGGGCATCTAGAAAGGTCTAAATTAAGAAACTTGGTATTTTGTAATGAGATGACCAAGAGATTTGTCAAAATTGACACAGCCAAAACTGAGTCTCTTTTCTTTTCTACCAAAACTAATAAATAAAATTTCCTAATCAAGTCTTTCTTATTTGAGGATATATTAGTACTAAGTGTTACTACTTTTTCTCCCAAGTCACCTAAAGCAGTAACATTTACACAAAATTTTCCCTCTCTCCTACTTTTAATACTGACACAATATCTTCCATACTCCTATTTTATCACTATGCCTCTTATTATTCCCTTACCACCTTTGATTTTTGAGATTTTTACCTTACTTGATTTCTCGTATGATTCTATCATGTATGTATCACCTATCTACATTTGGCCTAGATATACACAGTTGCATATTTTTTCCTAAGAATATTTTCTAGTTTACCAGCAACTGACATGACTAGTTGGTACAAATAATAAAATAGGTTCTTCCCTGGTATCAACCAGTAATTACTAGAGAAACTGATTTACAAATATATATGAATTTATAAGGTTGGCTTACAATGGGCACCCGCAGAGTCAGATAGGGAAGTAAGCAGAAGGTCTGTCTGTGTGTTGGAGAGCCACAGGATCCGGTTAAAGGCTTGCAGTTCACCACACGCTCCCCTCTGAGTCTGTGTCAGGAGGCTGAAGTGTCCACACTGGAATAGCCGGGCAGTCTGCTCTGGACGTCAGGAGACACATCCAAACTGCAGGTGAAGACTGGAGCCTCTCTGAAGAAACAGAGGTGAGAATTGCTTCTTCAACTCTTTTATTCCATCCAAGAAACACACCTATTGTTCAGTGGCAGTCACACCTAGGATAGGTTTTTGGGACTTCAGTTCTTCCCTCCAGCCACACCCAGATCTATGCTGATCTAGTTTAGTTGTGTGTTTTTTTACTTAAATCAATACAGTGAGCCTAAAGCCTCACATGGATATAGTTTTAGGAACTTTCAAAAATGGCTGTCCTGGGTGTGTTCGGGGATTAAGGGTGTGATGCTGGGGTTAACGGTGAGGATAATGGAAGGCCTGCCCTGGGTGTGAGCAGCACCAGTCAGTAGGTTTGTAGCCTGGGTGGAAGATAAGGGGAGAGAAGGAAAGCAGTTTTACTGCTGGAGCTCAGGCCTTCACTTCCCACGTTATGGGCTGTTCCTCCCCTGTGATGTCTCTGCCCCACCCCCTGCCTTGGAACCAGCTGACTATGGACCCAAACCTCTACAAACTCTGAGATGAAATAAACTTTTCCTCCTTTAACTGTTAGTGTCAGATAGTTCATCTGAACAATGAGAAAATTAACTCTGTTATCCACTTGTCCTATTGCTTTAGAAACTATCATAACCTATGACAAGTATGGGAAAAATGATAGGCTTGGGGCGATGGAGTCGGACACTCGGAAAGTCCAGCACTATCCACCCTTGCAATCTGCCTGTGTTCGTGCTGACGTGCAGTCTGCAGCCTTTTAGTCTTTTCTGTTGTCTACCACATTGATTTTCCTTTTCATAAAACAAAGTATTCTATGTGATTAGATTTCAACAGTGAACCTGGCATCATAGGTCTGCCGATGCTCTCCTATGGTCCAGGATTCATTATTTCAACTTTGAAGAACTACTTTCCAGACTTGCACATTTTTAGTCACTGTTTCCAAATCCAAAATCTTTCTTACAGTTCCTCTTGCATTAATCTTTTTTTTGAACTCCACTTTCTCATTTTCCGTGGTAGAATTAACCATAATCTTTTCCAGAAACTTACAAATAATTACTTTTTGGTGTCTGTAACAATGCCATAACTGTTTTTGTGGTTTTGTATCCATTGACTAAAACTTCTTATTCTGTCCTCCTATTTCCCTTTCCAGACCCTGATAACCACTACTTTAGTAAATCCATGCTTGGGCTGGGGATTTAGTTCAAGTGGTACTGTGCCTACCTTGGAAGCACAAGGGCCCAAGCTCAATCTTCTTACCTAAAAATAATAAAAAAGAAAAAAAATCCATGCCTGTGTGATGTATCAGTCCCATTGCCGGGACAAAACATCTGACACTGCAAGTTAAAAGAGAAGAGATTATTTGATATCTATTTTCAGAGGTTACAGCACATGGCTGGTTTCCATGAATCCAGAAACTTCGTGGTGAATGTGACGGAAGAAAATTACTCAGTTGGTGGCACCAAGGAAAGTCAGTCAACAAGGTCTAACCTACTTGACACACTTCTCCCTGCCCCCAATCACTCCGCTGTGGAATCAGCAGTGGACTAGCTCCTTGAGGCGGAGGGTATCAGATTTCAATCACGTCCCCAAGAATCTCCCACTCAAGGCAAGTAGAGAAACAACATTAACTGGCATAGCTATTTTAGATACTACGTATGAGTGCCATCATTTGATTTTTGTTCTCCCGTAGTTGGTTTATTTCCCTTGTCATTTTTCTCATAGGTTCATCTATGTTGTCATAAGTGACAAAGTAGCATTTGTTTTAATTTCTAAACAGTATTCCATTAAATACACAAAATTCGTTTCTTTATCCATGTATCTATTGGTGACACTTTGGGTGTTGCTTTAATTTGGTGAGTTTGAGTACTGCAATTAATGTGGAAATGTAGATTGGTCTTCAACATACTGAGTCTATTTCCTTCACATATATAGTCATGTTGTAGAATTACTGAATCGTATGGTATGTATGTATGTATGTATTTATTTATTGTTGAGGCAGAATCTTGCTTTGAAGTTCAGGCTTGGCCTGAGCTCGCTATGTAGCCCAGGCAAGCCTTGAACTCACAGAAATCCTCCTGACTCTATATACATTTATTTTTTTTAAAAGAGCTCCCTAATGTTTTCCATAATGATCGCTCTAATTTGTATTCTTAGCCTTACTGTATACATGTAGTTCTTTTTCTTTCAATCTTCTTTTTTCTTTAAATCTTTCTTGTAGTGTTGAGAATTAAACTCGAGGCCTTTTCTCTGAACCACGTCTTCTGTCTTTTATATGACTTTTTGTATTTTCTTTCTTTTGAGAGTCTTGCTAAGTTCCCGAGTTCCCAAGCTGGGCTCCAGCTTGCGATCCTGCTGCTTCTCTGTCCCAAGCCCTATGATTACAGGTACGCACCAACAAAGGTTTGTTTGTTATCCAGCCATCACTTCTTCTTTTTCTTTTGGGTAATAGCCATTCTAAGACCATATGGTAACATTTTATGGTTTTCATTTACATGACTAATGATGTTGAACACTTTTTTAATATAACTACTACCTATTTGTACATTTTATTTGAAGAAATCTCTGTTGCGAGCCAGACATAATGCTGCAAATCTATAGACCAAAGACTGAGAGGCTGAGGCAGGAGGACCTCCCTCCCTGGTTTCTCTATTCTCTCTTCCTCCATATGATAACTTTGCTTAATTATTTTTCTAGTTCCTTGAGATATAAAGCTGGGTTGTTTATTTAATATTTTTCATCTCCTTAAGTGTAGGCATTTTTTGCAATGAATCTTAACCTTTTACATGTTTTTTGTGGAACCCCAAAAGTTTTGATATACTAGGGTTTTTCTTTATCATTTATTTGTATATTTTAGCAGTACTGGGACTAAGACCTCCCTGTCCCCAACCCTGCCTCCAACTTTGCACTGACCTGCATCCAGAGCACCATTGTACTCTGAGAGAAGATCTCATTAAGTTCAGCGATTTAAACTCAACTTTGTGATCTTCCTGCCTGGGCCCCTAAACTGCTGGGAATATGGACTTGTACCAAGTGCTTGTCTGGGTTTTCTTTTTATCTCCCTGGAAATATTTTTAAAATTACCCTTTGATCTCTTCTTTCATCCAATGGTAGCATGCATGCAAATTATTATTTAAATTTAGAAGTATTTTTATTACTTAACAGAATTTTAACATATCTTTTATAAAGAACATGTCAAAAATACTATAATTTTAAAATGGAAAATATATAATATAAAATAACATTCTAGTTGAAGAACACTGAAGTGTTAGATGTTTTTATATCTTGTCATATGCTTCAAAAACATAGATATTTAAAAATTTTCAAACTTACAGGTATATTTTGTTCCTGTGGCTGCCTAAATGCAGTTTTTTCATGGTTATCTAGATGAAAAGCTGGCTTGGTCTCACTGTTTAGAAAATGATACAAAATTACAATCATTTAGTAATAATTGTTTTTGGTCATCAAATAAAATCCATACCCATGAAACAGGTTTTTCTTTAAAATAGCAGCACTGTCATTCATCTTTTTTAGATTAATCAATCTTCTTCCAGTGAAATACATTATAATAGTCATTTACCTTTAGATTTTTTTAACATAATTTTATGTACAAATATTTTCTTTCATAAAACATTATCCTCACTTTCGAAGTGCAGAGTACGGAAAGGAAAAAGAATAACTTCAATGGAAAGAACCAAAATACTTTACATTTCGCAATGATCAAGGTTAACATTTTCAAGACTAAGTCACACAAATACCACCTTTTCCTTGATATGATATAGGAGAACACTTAATTTCTTGCACATTCTTCTCATAAATCCCAAGACCCTGTCTAATCATTAGAATACTCATGCAAATTTATCATAAGGATTAATCTAATAAAGCAAACCTGGCCAGACAGCTTGCAAATTATGAGGCTTCTGAATAACATCCAAAGACAGAAAACTGTAACAGGACAGTGCAAGCGGAGAACACGTAGAGTACTCCATGATGGTACCAGAGCTGAGTCTTATGCTGCAAAAGAAAGGTAGGAAAACTGGTGAATTTCAAATGGTACCCCGAGTTCAGTTTCGAGTTCTATCACTGTCAATTTACTAACTTGGCTTATAGGAGACCAAACCAGGAAAGGGATTTTAAACAATCTTTTTCACATTTCTGAAAATCTAAAACATGTCTCAAAAAGTTCATTGTAGGGCCGGAGGGTTAGCTCAGTGGTTCCGGCGCCTGCCTTGCAAGTGCAAGGACCTGAGTTTGATCCCCGGTAACCACATATAATGCTGGGCGTGGTGGCTCACGCCTGTCATCCCAGCACTCGGGAGGCAGAGGCAGGAGGATTGCTGAGTTCGAGGCTTGCCTGGGCACCATAGTGAGCTCAGGGCCAGCCTGAACTACAAAGCGAGACCCTGTCTGCAAAATAAAGCAAAAAAAAAAAGTTCATTGTAACTTAAAATATGAATTTTTTTCTCTTAATTCCTCATGGTGAGAAAAATGGGAGATAAAAAAGTTTGACATTTCTGTATTTTTGTGATGAATAATCCATTACTCTTCTTGCCTAAACTTCAGAAAAAAAATGCCTGCTTAATTATGAAACTCCATTTTGAGGACTGTAGTTTAAGAATGGATGTAAAACATCCCATGATGTGTTTAGCATGTGTCGAGTTTGTCACTGCCTTTTTTCTATTGGATATCTTCCTCAAACTTGTATAACATTATGTGTTAAACATATTTTAAAGACCAGTATTAGAGCTGTAATGAAACTTGCTAAAAGCCACAAAGGTAGTGTAAGTGACTGCAAATTGGCTGTGTAATCATCACCAAAGCCAGAATATGTTTTTTAATTGAATTCTTTATTGGTACAATTTATATACATCTCAAAATCACATATAACATTGGGAAATTTGTACCAGTATATGCCACAAGTTAATTCTCATTTTTACCCATATCCCTACCCACTCCCCCCTCCTCCCCCCTTTATACATGCTCTTTTATTTTCTTTCTGTATCATATTTATTCCTT
>PVIC010023231.1:0-27023 GCA_004025085.1 Thryonomys swinderianus | reverse complement strand
AGGAAGGAAGGAAGGAAAAGGAAGGAAGGAAGGAAGGAAGGAAGGAAGGAAGGAAGGAAGGAAGGAAGGAAGGAAGGAAGGAAGGAAGGAAGGAAGGAAGGAAGGGAGAAAGAGGGAGGGGGAGAGAGAAAAAAAGGAAAAGAAAAGAAAAACTTCAGTGTGATGCTGGGGTAATAAACTTGGTGAAAGAAAGGAAAACTTTGGTGATAATCTAAACTGATTGATAAAGATGATACAGGGCTTTGCATGACCCTTTAGAGTAATGCCAAGGGTCTAGTTTTTAAAGTAAGAATCTCAGAACTGATACTAGAAGCGTATGATTGGCTTCTTGCTCTAAGTGTTACAATCCTATCATTCTTACCTTACATAGTCGTGGGAACTATACAAACCAGGGGACAGGCAGAGCTATCAGTCCTGGCATATTGTGACCACTTAAAGCACTTCAGTTCTTGCTTTCAAAACTGGAATTCACTGGACAAAAACCGTGAGAAAGCTGCCTGTGTCCTCAAGTCAAAGGTAAATCAGGTTTATATACCTGGTATATTATCTACCATATTCCCAAGGTTGGAAAACGCTCATCACCTCCCTAATCCTACAAAACACTTCCTCCACTGAGAAGTGGATCCTGGAACACTGGCTTCTTTAACCCAGACAGCAGTTGAAAGGAAGGCTGCTTTTCACCTGACATGACCACCACATTCTAAAGGCACTCGTACAAAGCTATCTGCACAAAGCTGGCCTATTGAACAACCTGAACTTGGTTAGACAGAGGTGTGAAAGGTATCTGATTTTTCCCAAGCATTCTCTTTGACTGTTCTCTGATGAATCTCCTTCCTGTTGCTTATCTTGGACCGATTCTCTACTTTTCAACTGTTTGACAGTTTATGAGGTCTAGTCTACTTTAAAGCTTTAATCTTATATGCCATTTAACACACAAGAGGCAAAAGATAGAATTGTAAGAAAAGGGCAGCTGCACTAGACCATCTTATGTCCCAGAATTCTGTTTTCATTTGTTTTTCATTGTTTAGCTTCGTAGGACATTAACAGGGACTGTGAGAGGCACAAAAATAAATGAGAAAGGATTGGAATCACTGTGACTGAGACAGGAGAGAATTCTTGCTCTATGAAACCTCTAAAAAATGGCACAATGCTAAAAAGTAGCCATCCTAAACCGCTTCTCTTGCCCCAAACCCTCCTCTCCAAAATCCAAAACTTGGATTTTAATTGTTTGCAGAATGAATGTTTTAGGGGAATCACACAGGTGGAAAACTAAACCCCTTCATTTTCCTTCAGCTGGATCTCATATTCTGATTAATCCATTTTTGTCGCCTGTCCCTGCACTGCACTGCCAGTTATAGAAAGCTACACACCATTTAATCATCAATCTATTTACTTGTTCAAAGGCTTTCTTATAATACCAGTTCCCATGCTCTCCTGCTCCAGGCTCTTCTTACCTGGCGGATATTCCTTTTAGACAGAGAGCAGAGAAGCAATAGCCATGCCCAGTGTAAACCCATTTCTCCTTTTCCTTCCAGGCAGTGAAGGTTCGGGGCATTCTGAGGTTCAGTTCAGCTGCCCTCTCTCAACAATGAAGTCTATCTCTAGGTTTCTTCTCTTCCATCTGGGGCTGGGTCCTACAGCACTGGCTTTTTCTTAAAGGCCATACAAAACACAACAGTAAAGGCAGCAGAGGTGCTAGGGACCTCCCTCCACCTGCACATCTTCCCAAGAGCGCACCCTACTGGGGAGCACAAGCACAGCCGCGCCCCCTGCTGGGCAGTGATGGTGACTTCCTCAGTCCTCTGTAGCTCTCCCTGACATTTCTCTTAAATTGGTGAGAAAAGGAGAAGTAGAGAGAATGGTTAAGGGCAACAGATGTATTCAGGCTGCCATTTTAAAGATTATGTTTAAAAGCTTACATACGATAAAACTAGTTTTTCATGGAGTTTTAACAAACACCTAGAGTTGCATGTCCAGCAGCACAATGAGGACACAAATCAGTTTCAATGACTTTAAAACTTTCTCCATTCTTCACTCTTACATGCCCTACCGCTCCACCCTGAAATCCTGGCAACTACGAACTTGCTCTCTCGTCCACTCCAGAATACGTAGAAGTGGGAATGTATGTTCCTTTGAGTAAGGCTTCTTCTTTGTCTTAACATATTTACGACTCATCCACGTTACTGTTCTCAACAGTATCCTGTTCATTTTTACAGCTCTGAGTTGTATGACTACAGCACAGTTTGTTTACCCATTTGCTAGCTGAAGGCCATCTGGGCCTCCAATACTCGGCAATTATGAACAAAGTTGATATAAGCATTCATACTGGGATTTGGGAATATCTAAATCAAATACAAGTTTACCTTCAAAAGAAACTGCTACACTACTTCCTAAAGAAATTAGACCACTTCTTAATTTCAAAACTAATCTCTAAGAATTCCAGTTGCTCAAAATGTTTGAAAGCATTCAATCCTTGATATTGACCTTCCGTTTAAAAAAAAAAAATGCTGATGTGCATCTCACTATAATTTTAATTTTTATTTCTGTAATGATGAATGCTGTCAAATTTTCTTATTATCTGTTTCTTGGCCAAATGTATATCTTGTTTGGTAAAGTACTTGATCAAACTTCTGGACCACAATAAAGCTGAGTTTTCTTTGTTATTGTTGTATGGGAATTCTTTGCACATTCTAAATGGACATCCTTTGTCAGGCGTGTGATTTGCTAATCTTGTGTTCCAAGCCATAGCTTTTCTTTTCATTCTCTTAAATAAAGCAAAAGATTTCAATTTTTATGAATGCCAACTTATCGTTCTTTTTCTTTTATGGATTGTACTTTGTGCTATATTTGAGACCTCTTGACATGACTCAAAACCATAAACATTTTCTTCTGTTTCTTCTAAAACTTGCCAACTTTTACACTTTACTTTTAGGATCATGATACATTTTGATTTCCTTTTCAACAGAGTATGAACTTATAGGCTGAGGTTCTCCCTACCTTAGCATATTGATGTCCAATTGATCAAGCTCCATCATTGGAAAAATAAGCCTTTTTTCATTAAAGTACTTTTATACTGTTATAAAGTCACCTGCACAGATCTATGTGAATCTAGTTCTGGTTCCGAACCCTCTTTCAAATCCTATATGTCTGTATTTTCATCAGTACTACATTATCTTGACTTCTGTGACCTGAAAATATATATTGAAATTAGGCACTGTGATTCTTCCAACTTTTTTTGAAATTTTCCTAGCTATTCTGGTTCTCTAAAATGAACATCTATATATAACACTATATAGAATCCTCAAAACTTAACAGTAAACAATGTAGTACAAAATGGCCATAAAACATGAGAAATTGGACTACAAATACACAAATGACAAACAGACTAATGAAAAGATGGTTCAACATGTTTCCATTTATTTAATTCTTTGGTTTTTGTTCCCTGGTGTGTTACAGCTTTCAGCATTGAGATTTTGCATAAACTTAGAGTTAATTATAGAAGCACTGCTTTTAATTTTATCTAGAAATCTTCACTAGAATATGAAAATATGTTCAATATTTGTGTATTGACCTTTTGGCCCATGAATGTGATTAACTCACATATTAGCCTTTTTTAAAAGAGTCTTTTATTTTCTTTCTCTCTCCCAACTGCTCTAACTAGCTCTCCTGTCTACATAATTTCTAATTTCTCTTGAAACTTTACCTTTGGCTCATTGATTAGTGGTACCTTGGTTCACGAATTTAATTCATTCTATAATTCTGGTGAAGATGCCCTTTGTTGGGTTCATCACCCAGGGCAGAGCTCACAAACAGAAGCAAACTCTTGCCAAATATTTCTACTTGCAAGCCAAATTATTCACAAACAGAAGGTGAACGAAGCCTCATGGTTTAGTTCCAAATACTTGAAAAAGTCCCAGATATCAAAAGATATTTTATATCAAAATATCAAAAGATATATGTATTTTATTTATAAAAATAAATCTATTTCTATTTATATATGGCATGGGCGAGAACAAACTTTGCATCATTCCTATCCTCTGAAACTGGTTACTATGGGTTTGTTTCTCAGAAGATAATACACTTCGATGATAGTCTACATGAACTTAGCATATAGATTATTTCGTAAGAGCTCTTCACATGCAGCTTGACTTACGGTGTTTTAAGTGTTGTGCTGTTCCAATCTTCTGTATCACTGCTGGGTTTCCATCCCCTGGTTCTCTTAGTATCCAAAAGGACAGGAAGTGTTTGGGGGTAATCACTCAGTATATTTGTAAACATTTACAAATTTTCCATTTTCATTTCAGGAATTTTTATCTTATAGATTTTGAAGGTATGTTTTCAAGTAAATATATAAGGATTATTTATTGATAAATTTATCTCATAGCAAATTTCCTGTTTGTAACAAGGAAAAAAACAATTTCAGGGGTGTTTTTAATTAAAGTTTGCAAGGTGTTTTTTTTTCCATTATTTACTTTTAATCTTTTATCATTATGTTCAAAGTAGGCTACGATGGACAACAAGAATCTGGCTTGTGTTTTTGCTTATTTAGTTTTTATGCAATTGGCAAACACTGTCTATTAATGTGTTTAGACCATTTATGATTAATGTAATTATTCATAAAAATTTCATTTATAGCTACTGTCATTATTTTCTATTCATCCCATTTGTTTTCCTCAGTGCCCTTTTCCTGCCTTTCTTTAGATTATTTTAATATATTTAATGTTTAATTTTGCTTAATCTATTGGCTCTGGCTACATTCCTTTGAATTATTTTCTTTGAAATTATTCTAGTGACTTAAATATACATTGCTAATTTTTCACAGTACATTTAGAGTCAATAGCAAATTCCAAAATATACAATATCATTATGAACACATAGACATTTTACCATCTTTCTTTTATATCAGATGCATGAATTGCTTTGACATGTAAGGAGATAATGTTATAGCATTTGTATCAATAGCCATACGTTTCAAAAAACTTAGAAAGTAAAAAAATATATACCAGGTTTTTGTTCCTTTTTACTCTTAGAATTGAAAAGTGTCCTCTATATTATTACTTTTCAATTTAAAGAGCTTCCTTTAGCATTCTTTTAGATTTCAACTAATAGAAAAATATTCTTATTCTTTACTTCATTTGAAAATGTCTTTCACCTTCATTCTCAAAGGATATTGTCACTGGATATATAATTATTGGTTGACAATTCTTTTCTTTCACCTTTTAAATGTAATGTTTACTAACTTCTCATGGTCTCTGATGAAAAATTCAGTCATTCAAATAGCTATGGGTTATTGTGTTTAAGTTTTTTCTATGTAGGATAAAGTGACTTTGATAATGTAAATTTGTATCTTTCATCAATTCAGGATGTCTTCAAACATTTCTTTAAGTGTTATTTCTGCACAACTCCCATTCTTCTGATTTCTGAGACTCTGGTAGCAGAAATAGAAGAAATTTGATGATTTCTCATAGGTTCTTAAATTTGTGCTCAATTTTTTTTAACTCTTTGATCTTTGTGTTGTCCCAATTTGGTAATTCCTACTCCTACATTTTTAAGTTCACTGACTCGTTTCTTGCCTTGCATTATTCCACTGTCTGAATGAATATTCCATTTCAATTATTGGAATTTTTATTTCTCAAATTTATATATTGTTATTTTTATAGTTTCTTACTTTGTGTTGAGATTTTTATCTTTTCCTTCAAGGATTTCTCATTTATTTCATTGATTTTAGTTATAATAATTCTTTTAAAGTTGTTGATAATTCTAATTTCTGTATTCCAAGTTTGTCTCCTGGGAATTCAACAGGTATTCATACTGTTTGTTATCAGTTCTCAAAGTCTTGTTATGTGTGCTTTTAAAGGATAAATCTAGCATTTATGTCAGTTCATATATGAAATAGAATACTGTCTTTTCTTGGAGTCTCCTAGCTGAAATTTCCCAAAATTCTTTTTGTCCTCATGAGACGTATTTGGAGTTTAAGAAACATTCTTAATCACTTGACACCATGTGTATGTAAGTATATACTAAAAATAAATCATTCTCTTTCTTCCTTCCTTTCTTCCTACCTTCCTTCCTTCCTACCTTACTTCCTTCCTTCCTTTTCTTTTTCTTTCTTCTTTGTCTTTCTTTCTTTTCTCTCTCTCTTTTTTTCCAGTAGCAGGTATCAAACTCAAGACCTTGCATGAGGCAGACAAGGCACCACTGAGCTAAACCCCCCACCACCACCAAATAAATATTTCTATTACCTTCCTGGTCTCTAGCTCCACATTTGTTCCCCTCTCCACACTCCTAACCAAAGCAGTAAAGACTGGGACAAAAACTGGATGTGTGAATAAACTACAATTTCCAGAATGAGAAAAAAATGATATTTTACTTTGATCAGTGAATCTGTTTCCTAGATCACATTGTATGCAAATGCACTGTGACCTGGTGATTGTCTCTAAACTGCTAAGGTACTCAGGAAAATTTACTGAACAAGATTTTGGAAGAAAAATTCTCATTGAGGAAGTCTGTCCGTGATCTGCTAAAACCAAGAGCATAGATATTACATGCATTAGTTTTCATCTTTGATTTGTTTAATACTATAAAATAAATACTGGTCTTGTGGTCTCTTGAATTTATAAAAAATATTGGTTAAAATAACTTCATTCACTACATATAAAATGCCAGATCTTTGAAATTTAATAGAATAAGTTCTTTATTATTAAATGTCATTATTAACTTCACAAAATTTTGAGTTTTCCTACTATTCATATTGCATTGTACTATGTCCTGATTACAAAAAAGTACTATCTTTACATGGATGAGCTTCAGCTTTATGGATTTTCTAAGAAAGCTGAAAAGTAAAAGTGCGTAAAACATTAAGGCCAAGGGTACTAAAAGCCAATGATTTTTATCCAGAGTTCACAGACATCACAAAACTTCCTAGAAATGAATATTTATACCATTGACCCAGAACAGACACCTTATTCACAGCAGAGGGAAAGGAAGAAAACTCAAGGTCATAGTGTGAAGTGTTTCTTTTTAAAAATCAATAAATAGCAAAGACAAAGAACTAAAGAAAAATGTATGACCCCATAGGTATTCTTTGGAGTATTGTATCTTGTACTAGGGAAAAAGTAGAAACAATCAAAAAACTTAATTATAGGAGAATAATGAAGTTAATTATGGCAAATCCGCTTGAAAAATTAACATGTAGCTAATAAAATAAATAATGTTTAAAAGAACATTTTATGAGTGTAGAAAAGTCTACATTCTATAATATATACTGGGTGGTGTGTACATGTGTGCATGTGTGTGTGTGTGACAGCCATGGGAGACTGGTTCCAGTACTCTCCATGGATACTCAGACATGTAATCTCTGGATATTAAAGTCCCTATATTTTCATATAACCTACACATATCTTCCTGGAACTAAATTATCTCTAGATTAATTTCAATATCAAATACAATGTAAATACCATGCAAATACTTATCATCCTCTATTGAATAAGAAAAGAAAAAAAGCCTATTCATATTCGGTGCAATTATTGATCCATGTATGATTCAATTTACAGATAGGGGAACTTTGGATAGGGAAGGGTGACTATAAAATATGTAGTATGTTTACATATATGCATGCATATATATTTCATATATTTTACATATATATACATATATATACACAAACATTATTTACATGTATGTGTGTTTGTGTCATGGCCTGCTTTACAAAAGTACTTCTGAGGAATAACTGGCAGCTTGGAGATCTTTAAAGGGCCCTAAAGAATCAGCTACAAAACTCAACTTACCAGTTCTTTTCTTGTGTTATTAATAAACACAAAAGTTAAGGGCAGGAAACCAGACAGACTACGGAATAAGGAACTGAAGGTCTCTGTCAGTAACTGTGTTTGACTGTCATGTGTGCACAGCAGCCCTCCAATCGATGAAACGGCTGAGGAAAGCAGTGTCCACTGGTGTCACACATGCCAATGGCTCTGAGGTGTACGGGAAGCAGATGGTACAACCAGAGCTCTGCTTTACATCAGAGAGGAATCAGACCACTTGCCCAATTACCACTAAGTATGCTGCTTGAACCCAATCCAGGAATTCACAGACAAATTTGGACCCTGGTGAAATATCTCCTTTCTTATTCTTGCTATAAAATAGGCATAAGAGGAAAAGTTGAGAGACAACTACAAAACTAAAGTTTTCATATTACATTAAAATTAGATTGGTAACTGTCAAAAGGTGAATGTATGAGTGGTAAAAGAGGCATAGAATTCAATACTACTTAGGAATTAAAAGACTGCGTAAATGGATGAATTTCAAAAACATTAGAATATGTAGAATATGATCCATTTATACAAAGTTCTCTCTAAAGAAAACTAGTCTATGATGGCAGGAAGTAGGGCAATGTGACCGCAGGGGGCACAGATGAACTTTCTGGTATGATATGATGGAAATATCTCACATCTTGCTTGTGGTGGTAGTTATATGAGTGTATGTATTTGTCAAAATTCACTGCACTATATACCTAAAATAAGTGCCCTTTATTTTACATAAATTCATACCTCAATCAAATTTATTAGAATTCTAAAATTAGTTTGGTAGCACATGAAATGAAAATAATTATCTCATGTTAAATAGATATAATTATGAAGCTCCACGAAAGGACATTTATTTATTTACAAAAGCATCTCCCTGCCAAGTGAAGATCTGGGTGCAGTTCTCAGGATTGTTCTTTTCAGTCTCACTGCACATCAATCAACTGCATATCAAAACCACATGGTGAGACTGGGGATTTAGCTCAATGGTTCCAGTGCCTGCCTCACAAGTGCAAAGCCAGGAGTGCGATCCCTGGTACAAAATGAAAAAGCCCAATGGATAATTTATTAGATTCAGTTACACTGCACTGTGGTGCCGACGTGGCTGGTGTTTCCAGTGTGTGCCCAGATGGAGGACCACTGAGCCCGATTCCCCTTCACCCAGCCAGTGGTTCCTTAGCAGAGACGGGACACTGTGGCTGGGTTTCCCTCCCACCCACCACAGTGTCTCAAGTACTTCCCAAGGTCAATCCATGTGGGGCTGACAGAGGCATTTTGCTGGGTCACCATCAGAGGAAGATTCTCAGAACAAAAATACTCTCACAGGTTTACACGGGCACATAATGGTCCCTAAATTAATTAGTTAAACTCAGCTGGTCCTACAAGACAAAGATGAGTCACTTTGACTTCAACAGTAGAGTGCTGTCACTCTATCTGTTCTTCTATAAAGAAATCAGTGCAGTGATTGTGTATTTGATCATTTCAAGGTGAGGGGAGACAGTAGTGAAGAGTGTCAGGTCAAAGAACGTGAAGATGCAACCTCATCATGTCCTTTGCTGGTGCTCTGGAAATGGAGGAAAGAGCTAATACATGAGCGCCAGGCACTTTATAAACATTATCTTACTCAGTTCTATGCTTTCTTATTGAATATCCTGTACTGGGATGAGCCCACTTGACAAGATTATAACTGAGGTTCACAGTAGTCATTTATCTTGCCCAACTCATGCACTAAGCAGCAGAGCCCAAATGAATTCACTGTCCCTCACATCTGAACGTGTCCTTTCTACTGTACCATGCCATCTCCTACTTTTTTGAATGATGATAATAATAGTAACATTTCGGTAATAATACTATCTGTTAAGAGTTTTCTATGCGCTAGGAATAAATTTGAGATTACATCTATGTCTACATCTATTACACCGACATCTATGCTAAACCTAGATACAGATATGTCATTTAATTTTCATACCAGCCCTAAGAGGTAGGCACTACCATTATCTTCATTAAATGTAACATAAATAAGTGGCAAAGAGGTTAAATATTTTTCTCAAGATCACAAAAGAACAGAAGACAGAAATTATTTAATGATAATCCCTCTCTAAACACATCCTACCTATCAGTGCCAGACAATGAAAAAATAATTTTACTGGCTTTGGTTTTGACTTTAATACTCAATGTAACTCAATCCAATTATGACTTTAAAATACCACCTCTTGACTTCAGACACTGTGAACCTGTGATAGTCTATCTTGACTGCAGTGATTATGGTATATGGGAAAGAACTGATTATTGTAAACTCTATTTGCAAGATCAACGTGAATACTATTACTTATCATTTTAGAAAAACCATGGATGAGTAAGCTGGAAAAATACTTCTGACAGCTTCTGCAGCAAGAGAAGCAATGCTCTGTGTCTGACATGGTGAAAAAGGGATGTAGCAAATAGTGCTAGGAGCAAGGACTGTCAGCCGAATTGACTGAGGAAAAATGGAGCCTGCTTTCTCTATCAGAACTGCTTCCAAGCAGCAACCTGTGAGTCAGGGCTTCCCATTTCACTGACATATGCGAGCTCTTACCACTCTGAGCCCCGGAGGGCAAAGGCAAGCATTGGAAATGTGAACTGGGCTCAACCTGGTCTCACATATCATCAGCACAACTGGGGCCTGAGTTTTCACCCAAGGACTTTTTTTCATGATAATGGAGTCAGCATGGGAAGAGAACGGTGGAATCCATTACACTAACAGCACTGGTACTTGAATGGGCTTGTGTACATGTGCTTTCATATGGAGGTTAAACGTAAGCAAGAATTATTCCACAGTCAAAGAAAGATGATTTAAATACTAACTGTTTAAACCTTCATTGTCTGGAAGAAGCCATTTGCACTTCATTTGAAAGTCGCTGTAGTCATTCTCTCTTGCTGGCTTCCAAATCCACGTCCCTGGAGCCCATCATCCTGGGGAGTGTCCAGGGGTCTCCTCCCTGTCAGTTTTCAGGGAGGAGCACTCCTGGGTCCCTCTCTACCTCGCTCTCTTGCCAAGCTGTGTGAGCAGGTAAGGGGGCCAGAATGTGCCCCTCCTTAGACAGTCAGGCTGGCAGCACCAGCTGTTGTGTCATCAGGGTAATTCTATCGTTTTCAAATTGCATTTACAAGATGGAATTGGTTTATTGAGCACTTTTTCTCATCAGAGTTTAGACATAAAACAGTTTTGTTTTTTGCCATCTGTGCTTTAACTCCTACTTATCAAATCCACATTTTTTATCTCTTAATAATATCTTACGAAAATTTCAAACTATGTCCAAATTTCCAATATTAAATTTGGTCTGGATTAGTTTTAAATTTCAATCTTGTGCTTACTTCAAAGCTGTCTCTGTCATCCTTTAGACTCGTGGCTGAATTCACGGGGGTGGTGGAAAGCAGGGAACGCTACTGCTTCCCAGGAACCTCTGCCCTAACCCTTCCAGGCTCCATCTGCTCTGAGTTCTTGGGTTGAGGAATGGGAAGAGAAGGGGCCATGACATACCCGACTACACATCTGAGAGTCCTCCTGTGCAGTGTGGCTGTTTTTCTCGCCTTCACCTCTGGACCTCAAGACCACAGACCTTAAAAGGTCAGCGATTTTAGCTCAAGTGGCACTGCACCTATCTTGGATGTACAAGAGCCCGAGATTAAAACCTGGTACTGCAAAAAAAAAAAAACAAAACAAAACCTCAAGACCCTGTGTCAAGCCTCCCCCAAATGTATACCGCACAGGAGTGGCCTCCCTAAAGCAGGAGTCCTGCTGCATGTCCACCTGTCTGCAATTCCGCAACCCCACGGTCTCTGTCCAGTGCACTTCCCCACGCCTCCGCTGCGATCTCCTCATGCACCAGGCCTCTTCATGGACAGTGCGTCAGAATGCCGTGCAAATCCAGTTGTCTTGGGCAGCAAGCCCTTGATCCACAGGCTTCTCTCGGCCAAACCAAACTGGTGCTATACACTGAGCTTCCCTGCCTCCTCTCCCTTCACCTCCACTTTCTTGTAGGGGCAAGACAGTAGGCACAGGACCAATCTGCAAAGTCACTCCCTGGGCAGATATCTAACCTGAGAATAATCATTTCTTCTTACAGCGCACATACCTCCACTCTTGCAAATGTTCTCAGGGGTTCTGCATAGACAAGAAAACATAACCTTCCCTCCATTGGTTGTAGAGTAGGGAGGGAAAAAGCAATCTCTTCTCATAATGTTCTTCCCATGTGAATGTTCACAATGACTATCTCCTTGCTCAGCCTTCTCATTGTAGAAACAAGAGAGACAGTGGGTCTGAATTGCTGACAGGTAGAAGCAGAGACGCATCAGCCTCACTTTGCTAAATTCTGAGCTGAAAGGTTTAGGCTGAAGTTATCAGTTAAAATACAGCACTCTCCATTAAATGTAAATTTCTGACAAAGGCCAAAATTGTTTTTTAGGATAAGGATGAATTAGATACTGGATGGGACATCCTTCTTTCATGATGAATTTTTTTCATGGTGAATTTGTTAATATAAGAACATCCTATGTAATATTTAGTACACCTTTATGCTAATAATAATTTATTGTTTATATGAATTTAAATTTTAGTGCACATCCTGCATTTTTGTTTGCTGAGTCTGGTAACCCTAGTGGACCCCTGGTGTGGTTTGAATGAATGCTCCCCAACATTTCTAGAATGAAACCTAATGGCCAGTGTGATGGTATTAAGAGATGGAAGCTTTGGGGAACTGATAAAGTCATGAGGACTGTGCCATAATTAACAGGATTGGTGCTCTTACAAAATTGCAGTACCAGTCCCTTTTGCCCTTCTGTCCCTTCTGCCATGTGAGGACACACTATTGCTCCCTCGGGAGGTCATTGCCACAAGGCATTCACTACCCTGAAAACAAATAGAGAGCTCTTACCAGCTACTGAATCTACCAGCACTTCAACCTTGAACTTCCCAGCATCTAAAGCCATGAAAAATAAATATATATTCTTTATAAATTACCCAGTCTAAGGTGTTTTATTATAGCGGCAAACATGGAAGAAAATAGGTCACATATGCTACTCCCCATAGTAATTGTTTTCAGATTGTAAAAGTACTTTTCAGCTTTGGTGTATGGGTCATGTTCTAGAATAAAGACAATGGGACACCCTTCTTTCATGATGTACCCTTGTACACATAGTCTGATTTCCAGTTTTCCCTGTTCATGTTCCAAGTTCACACTGCACTCTCTTACTGTGCCAACTTACCTGGCATCTCCAGACAGATTCTCCGGTCATCTTTTCAGTGAAATCCAGGGAAGGCCACAGGCCCAAGTACCCCTCAAGAATTGTGTACCTGCTCTGCTTGCCAGTTGGTTATACGTACACCATAAAGCCCTCAAGCACTTCCAGGAGATGTTGAAATGCTAGGTTTGTTGCTCTTGACCAATGACCAGTAGTAAACAGGTGAGGGGCACAAAAGCCCAGTTTCCTTTCTCTAACAGGGACTACTCTGACCTGAGCTCATCCTCTTATCCAGCAATCTTCAGCATCTCAGAATCTACATTTGTAATTATGAGCCCACTTCATTATCCAACTCCAATCAACAATACAGAAACCTTGTTATGTGAAAACTGCCTGAAAAAGGTCCAAAGCCCAAAGTGGGAATTCGGCCACCACTGCCATCCACAGTCCAGGGTAGGCTGGGTTATCTGGCAGCCGCCAACACGGTGACTAACATATGGTCCACACCACATTGTTTGGTCTGAAGGCCTCAACTTCAGATCTGCTTGTATTGAGTACCCGACTCTCTGCACCACGCCCCTCATGGGGGACTCTCAGAGTTCTATCTAGATCCTTTAGGGTCCCTTTCACTGCTCCCTTGTTTTCCCTCTTCCAGCTGCTATGGGACTTGACTTTGAGCACAGTACCTCTACAGCCATCTATGACCAGCTGCTCCTCAGTTATAGGGACTGTTATGCCCACACAAAGGAAAAAGCAGAAATGCCACTTTCTTCTGTGGGGCCTTTGACCAATGACCAGTGAGGGGCACAAAAGCTCAGGCTCTTTCCTCTAGTAGGAACTACTCTGAGGTGTCGTTTGCTAGAGCTCATCCTCAAGCGCAGACCACAGCTGCCTTCCCTCAGACTTTCCCTGTCACGGCCGCCTTATGTGGCTTCTTCCCCTTCTATGTCCTCCTATTCCATTTCCAGCATACTTCTTTAATAAATTTTCACACAAGTATTCCTATCTCATTGTGTGCTTCTATGGGACCAAACGTAAGACATTTCCTTTTGACTAGGAGACAGAATAAAACACAGGGGACAAAAAAACAAAAAACCCTAGAGAAAGTCATTGCCCCTTGAATATTCACACATTTCTTCCACAACTGTCCGTTCATCTGCTTAATCTACCCTTATTCGCTTTAAATGAATCCACTAAGAATGAAAGTTCTGAAATAATTAAATAAAAATCTTTTACTTTGTGGAATTTTCATGGGGGGGGTGGAAAAGGCATTTTAATATACTTGTAGCTAATTAGCTCCAAGAGAAAACTCAAGCATTTCAATGTCATGATTCTGGTAAAAAGAATTGAAACACATTTAACAAAAAACAAAACTGTAATTTTCGAAAGTAGTCAAGATAATTATGTGTGTTGGGGGAAGGAGAATCACTTTCGAATTAGGAGAAAACTTCTAGGAATCCCACACAATACAAAATTTATGAAAATTCCAATTGAAATCAAGAGTATACACTGTTTTTCATTCTTGCTTTAAAAAAAATTAACAAAACCATACATAGGTGAGTAAGAGAGACACATTCTATAAGGAGTTTCAGTGCATTCCCACAATAGGTCTGACTTTCCTTTAAAGGCATAGTGGAGTGTGTGAGTCAGTCTCCTGTCAGCGGGACAAAACTCCCAACACTCACAACTTAAAGGAGTTTTTTTGTCTCCCATTTTCAGTGGGTTCAATCCCTGACTAGCCAGCTGCAAGGCAGAAAGGAAGCACTTAGTGTAAAGGTGAAGCAGGGGAAGCTGCTTGTGTCAGGGCATCCAGGAAGCAGATAGAGAAGCAGCCAGGAATAAAACTACACTTAAGTTATGACCCCAGTGATCACCTCCTGACCAGGGCCCAACCCTGAATGTAAGACTTTCAGGGGACATTTTAGATCTGAACTACAACAGGGAGGAGGAAAGACGGGGCTCTTATGTCTTCACTAAGTCACTCATTGGCCATAAGCAGGTAGGGGTGGGCCGTGGGGGTCGCCATCCAGCCTCTCTGGTGTGAGAGCATCAGCCAAGGGGAGAGCTCTCTGTAGAAGGAGCAGCTGCCAGCAACCAGTTCAGGAAAGGAGTGGGGTACCCAAACCATGCTATAACATGGTACCCCGAAACGTTGGTACCTTGAAAACACACCACTGTGGGCGACTTGCTATGCTCACCTAGGTGTTCTTCCCCATCCACTAATGTTCCAGTAATTTTCTACAGAAGAAACCTAGGTACAAGGGGTGGTCCTGCATATGATTCCCCGGGACAAGAACAAATAGAGAGAGAGAGACAGAGAATCTTACTCCTCAAATCATCCCAGTCTGTAATTACCTAACTGAAGGAGAATGACCTGGTTTGTCTCTATTGCAGTGTAGCGTTCTGGCCTTTATTAGAGCTACGTCTCTCATTCTCCCTAGGTCCCACCTTCCCCTAGAGCCCTCACCCAGACCTCCTGTCTCTTCAGGATTTTGTTCTCAGTGTACAAGATCTTGCTCTCAAGAACCCAAAGCAGAAATTATTGGAATTTGTTGTTCCCCAGCTCACCAGGGACTAAGCCCCTAAGAGACAGTTGGGCTGGTTAGGGATTTGTCATTTTGTTACTGAGGGTGATACAGGACCTTCAAATGATACAGGGAAAATATAACTCCCAACCTGTTAGATATGAGATATGCTGAGTTCATAATCCCCAAAACTAAAGAGAGAATTCTAAGGAACAACAAAGGTTAAAAGTAGGAAGTATTTATTTAGAGGAGAGATTTTAGCTCCTGAGAGGCAGAAGGGGTCCCAAATGGCTTGCCAAGGAACCCCCACTTCAATGTGGAACTTCTATGGAACAAAATCTCAAGGTGGGTCAAAAAAAAAAATCACAAAGTGGGTAAAACATGAGACACAACCAATAAAATTCTAACTGCAGCCACTTAGGTAATATTGATCCAATGGGGAAGCCGATCACATAGCAACTGTATATAGAAAGGTCAAGGAACTTTTCTAGGAAACAATGGATCCAAAGGTCTTGCTCACCCAGGGGGGTGACTGATGTCTGTCCAGACTTTATCAGGCCAAGTGATAACCCTTATCTTGTCCTTTGAAGAAATATGTAACCTGGTTATTTTGTCTTTATCTTGAGGCCTGGCCTCCAACAGAGGTGCCTTTGGCCACAGTTGTAATATGTTTTCCTCTTTTTCACTGACTCTCTCAAGGTCCCAAGCCTGTCTGACTGCCTATGTTTCTACCTATCTTTGCTGTCTGTATTAAGGAGACTTAGGAGAGATATTTCCACCATATGTGGATATTTCTTAAGAATCAGAAATCATAGGCCTTAGTCTGGTGAGAGGCTTCATTCACAGTAGGTCAAACTCATTCAATACCATTTCTACTGAGCCCAGGAAAGCCTTGGGGTTTTTGCTGGTCTGGTGAGCCCGGGATTAGCTCAAGGAAGGACATGGAGAGGCAGGGAGCTGCAGGCACAATGCCAGGCTCCCCTCATCTTTATTCCCTGGATTCTGAGAAAGCCTCAGCAACGCCTAAAAGATTCAGGAAAATGCCACAGGAGACAGCACAGTCAATTCAGAGGCCTGTTTAAACCAACCACTCTCTGAAAGGCTGCACGGAATGGGCCATTTGAAGGCTCTGGCAGCACTGACTTCAGAAAAGAATGAAAAGCCTAGCGTGGGCCCTTTGTCATCACCCCCTTCCCAGACAGTGCCCACCTGAGTCCTGGTCAGGATTCACATCGCCATCCTCCCCACTGGGCTGCAAATCTGCCCCATACAGAGCCTGCTCCCAGGATCATTTTCATGGTAAAGAGTGTGAAAGAGAAGACAGTGGGTGGCAATTTTTGTTCAGAAAGGCATTGTATTCAGAAGCCTTTTGAAGAGCAAAAAATGGACCTATTTACTGACCTAAAGCCATCCATGAAATGGTATATGATCTCCAATACAGAGAACACAGAAATTCCCCAATATGGCAGCTATCTAGAGTTTTAAAAAACAAAAATTCTAGAGCCGAAAAGATATTCTTTATTCACAGTCCTGATGCTGAGCTTTCTGCAGAACCCTGGACAATGTGTTCGACTTCTGGGCTTCAGGAAAGGGCAGGATGGGGGTGGGGATGGGAATGAGAAGAGGGAGAAGGACAGGGCTGAGGACAGGTTAGGACTGGAATAGGGACAGTAGGGGCTGGGCCAGGATGGGGATGCACGGAAGGATAGGTGTGGGGATGGGATGGAAAGAGAGGGACATAGACAGCTATCTAGCTGTGTCTGTCCCTAAATGTTTTTGTTACTTTTGTAGTATTTCTTACAGCCACTCAGACCTGGGTGAGACAGTTCATTGCATCTTGGTAACAATAGCTGGCATTATTTTTTAAGCATTTGCATGGCTGCCACACTGTGAAGAGGATTTCATGTATTATCTCATTAAGTACTTAAAGCACCACGTAAGGGGAAAAAACAATGTATGAAATCTGTATTACGAAGACTAGGAAACTAAGGCTCAATACATGATTCAGCCTGCTCGAAGCCACACATCTAGCACACAGGACTCACACTTCGGCCCCGCTCAGTCTGACTCCAAAACCTGTGCTTCGTTTTACTTGGGTGAAGAGAAGTACACTCAGGTAACAGCCGTCGCTGGAAAGACACTCCGCGTGGTCTCGGGAAGGGGGTGAAGAAAGCCAGACGCTCAACACACTTTGACCTTTGAGAGACTCGGCTTCTCCTGCCCACATCTGCCTGCCGTCCACGCTGCTCACACGCCACCGACTCCTCTCTGTCCTTGTCCTGGGCATCCTGCCGCCGCGCACTGGCCTCTCTCACCGCGCTCACTGCGCTCCCGTCCTCCACAGCGAGCGCAGGCCTCACCGCTCCCAGCAGGATCCCATCGGCACCCCCCAGGGACTCTGACTCAGCTCTCTTCCCTCCTTCTGTCTGCTTGCCGGCCACCAGACATGGCTTCCTAAAATAGTGCGCCCGACATTTCCCTCCCCTGCTCAAACACCTGGGACAGCCCTGGGCTCCTCCTCGGGCTACGCTCCACGGTGAGTGTTACTCTGTCCTCATCCCACACAGCCAGTGCCGTCCCGGCCTTTCTCTCCTTTATCACCGCCCCCTTACACATAGGATCACGCTCACTTTCAGTGTCCTCCCCACTACATACTTTACCTAAATCTTAACAGAACAACGAAGTCAAGTCAAGTCTTATTTTACCCATAAAGGCTGTACTTTAAACCATCCAGTGCCAATCCTGGAGTTTTCCATAGAAAAGGGTGCTGTTTTAGTTTAGATTGCCAATAAAAGGAAAGATTCAGCCAATAATACAAATGCAAATATTTTGGGGAGGGGATTATAAGAAAACCTAATAGAGGATGAAGGAGGGGAACGAAGGAGGGAAAGCAGCCACCTATAAACTGTACCATCAAGCCAGTGAGCCCTCAGTGACAGGCTTCATCCTGGGGAAACCTAGGGAGCCAGAATATTCACTTTTTTTTTCATTATTCAGTAAACTTTATTGGTACATTATATACACAGCTCACAATCACACACAACATTGGGGAATTTGTACCAATATGTTCACTTTCATCATCCCATCTGAAGTAGGGAGAATTATAGTATTAACACACCAACTGCTCTCAGCAGCTATGTGATGTTAACTCGCCAGCATTTCTGGACCATCAGCAAAGCAGGCTGCAGGGGTAAGGAAAAGGCCCATGTGAAAGAAATGCAGACACTGGAAGCTGGCAATCAGATGGAGCCCACTGAGATGGAGAGGCACTGCCTGTTTTCTTATACCAGTCATATCATGAATTACCCAAACCAGGGCACTTTTGAGAGCACAGGGGAGAAATCTTAATAATTATTCTGAGATACACAAAATTCAAGACCGTCCTGGGCAAATTGAATGTCGTGCATTTCAGCTGTGATTCTTGAATCTATGTGGTTACCTCTCTCCACAGATGGGCATTTTATCATTTTATTTTCTTCCCTCTGGCTATGGACATTCTCACATGGCAGATGAATTGAGCTTTCATAAAGTGCACTCTCTTTGTGGAGACCAGAAAGCTGAAACTGACATGATATTCTCTAAGTCAGAGAGGATATAAATTTGGAAAAAGAAAAATATTTTCCAGGAAAGAAGTTCAGATGATAAGATCTGTCATGAGTTATTACCTGCACTGGCCAAAGTCAGAATCTCCAGATTACGTGTCACTATTTCTTAATGCTTACAAGTGTGTGAATTAACAGGAAAGCCATGGAGCAAGATGCCTGAATTCCCAAAAGGGGATTTTCAGTGTGATGGAAGTAAACAGATCTTACTTAAGCCCCTGAGATATGTTACCAGTCTACTGCCATCATCATGGTGTTTTTGTGTGCACTTTGTGTACATAGGAACACAAGAAATAAAAGATACATAGAATTTATCTTCTGTATTAGCTGGCTTTCCAACACTATAGCAAAAAGCTTCAGGTAAACAACTTATAAAGAGAAAATGTTTATTTTGGGTCACAGTTTCAGGGGTTCTAATTCATAATCAAGTGAACTGGGATGGCTCTGGGCTTCTGGCAAGGCAGCATTTCATGGCAAAATGTGTTGGGAAAGGAACTACTCACTGCATGAGCCAGGAAGCAGACAGAGGAAGCAAAAGAGGGGACCTTACACTCCTCCCTGAGGGAAAACCCGCCCAGTGACTTAAAGGCCTCTGTTAGCCACTTCCCCATTGCTGACACAAAATACCTGAAACCACTTAACTTAAAGAAAAACTGTTGGTATTGGGTCCTCATTTCAGTTTATGATAATTTGGCTCGAGGGCAGAATCACACAGGAGAAGGGCCTGGTAGAAGAAAGGTGCCAACCCACAGTGACCAGGAAGCAGAGAGACAAGGGAGACATCACAGTAAGAATCCATATTCTAGATCATGGTGCCAGTGACCTACCTCCTCCAACAGCACAGTCAGCCACTGAATTTATCAGTGGATGAATCAGCTAACAAGTAATGCTGTCATGATCCCATCACTTTCCCAATATATGAGACTATGGGGACACGTTTTAGACTTAAACTGCAGCAATCTCTTGCTAGGCCTCACCTCAAGAGATTCCACTAGTCCCAACAGTGCCTTCCTTTGGACCATAGCTTTAAAACACTGGTCTTTGAGGGAACATCCAAACTATAGCATAATGAACTCAATTATTGTTTCTCTGTAATTTGAAACTATAAATTACCACTTTGCAACAAAGCTTTACTTTAAAAGTTAGGACAACAAGTACTAAAAATGTACAATAGAACACAATAATAATCTCTACTGTCCCTCCCTATTCCAAAAACCTCATCCGCAAGTCAGCAATCTATTTCAATGATTTCAATCTATTCAATGATTAGGTATTTATTCTAGAATCTACTCCCATATTTATGAATAATGTGATAGAAGAAATGCCTAGTTCTTCTATATCCATTTTTCTATTTATTCCATAGAAATGCACAACACAGTATTAAGGTGAGCTCATTACTTAAAAAAACAAAACAAAACAAAACAAAAACCTGTGTTTTAAGCCCTGTTTTTACGTATAGTTGCACAACAAATTTTGGTAAAAGGAAGAAAACTGAATGAATTACATAAATTTTTAGAAAAGATTTTTAAAGGATACAAAAAAGAATATCCTTAAAATCTGGCATGGAGGTGCATGCCCAAATCCCAGCATTCTGTGAGGCTGGAACAAAAGAATTCTGAAATTCCGGCCACCCTGGCAACTCACACTCAGCAAGACCCTACCCATATATAAGGAAATGTTTAAAAGGTACAGAAAGGTAGCTAAATATACATGTACTGAATTCAATCCTCATTACTGCACGTACCTAAAAAAGTCTTCTGACCTTTGTCTTAGTTTCCTCATTACTGAGACAATGCCCAATACCTTCAGCTTAATGGAGAAGAGGTTTATAGTTTGAGAAGTTTCAGCCATGGTAGGATGGCTCCAAGACAGAAAGAGCATGGTAGAAGGGCCAGGCAAGGAGGAAAGCTGTTTACATCATGGTACCCAGCAACAGAGAGAGAGAGAGGGGAGAGAAAGCACCAGAGAGGTAGACCAACTTTCTGGTCACACCCTTAGTGGTCCACCTGAGCCCAGGCCCCACCTACTATTAACATAAAGGCAGCTATACCACCTCTATGATCCAATCACCTTCTAAAAACTCAACCTCTGAAAACATGAGGCTCTTGGGAAATACGTTAAATCTAAACCATAATATTTGTGGTGGTGCATTTCTTATCTCAGCACTTTGTGATGCTGGAGCAAAAGAACTGTGGATCTGAGCACAGCCTGGGCAACTTAGCAAATTCCTATTTGTATTTAAAAAAAAAAAAACTTTTAAAGGATGTAGCTTAGTGTGAAAATCATGGGTTCCACCCTATTATTTACACACACACACACACACACACACACACACACACACACACACACCCTTTGACTACTTTCTTCTTCCTTCTCATGGGCTACAGTGTAGACATAATGGCTGGAAGTTAAATGGCCACATTGAACCAGGAAGTATTGAAGAATAAAAGCCTGTCTCATTAGAATAGTTATACAAAGGGTTACTGAAGATTTTATAGACAAAGCTATCACTTCTGCTCTGCACTGCCTACTTTATGTTAAATAAGACAGAAACTTTTAAAGTTTAGGTCATTTTTTAAAAATCTTAAGTTTGTGTTGAGAGTTATTGCTACTTTGTGTTTCTGTTCTTTGTCGCTTACCAAATCATGTATCTTATCAGTTTTAGAAATTATATATTGATAATCTATAATAAGATATTTAGCTTTCTAAGAACCTCTACCCATGTACTTACAATTTTTTCTTCTCTGTACATTTTATTATCATATTAGAGACATAAAACTCATTTTCACTGACCAAGCAGTGTATTTCAGTCCTCTATTTCTTTTATAGGTTTTCATTTTACATGGTGTTAATAATCTCTCTTTTGCACTGCCTTAGTCTTCTCTGTAGTTACCACTAATTTCTTCACATGTCCAGTAGCATCTTGATTCACTTTCCACACAGGGAAAACTCCAGTTTTACTTAATGTCTCTAGACCTCCCACTGGCTGCCCAGCTGCTACCCCACCCAACCCCGTTTCCTCTTTTCCTTCACTAAGGGCTTCTGTTTTCCTTGTAAGGATTCTGTTTCCTTAACATCAAGTGTTAAGTCACTTGTTTGGTTTTTAAAAGAAATTTCTTATTTACTGCGGAGAAGGATGCTCAGCAGTCTCCTAAGAGAGGATAACTGAAGTGTAAATGACACTGGTGATCGTTTGGTGGGTCACAGACCTCAGAATCCCCACAGGCCTTTGACAGAAGATCTGGATGAAGCAATGCCTTCGGAGTAGCACCTGCTCTCTCAACGTGAGCAACAACTCTGGAATATGAGGCACTGGACAGAACTAAGGCAAGGAGTCACACTTTTCCTATCAGGCCTCTTCAGAATGCTGAGAAAAGCACTCCTGAGACACATGGCTGTACAAGCTCTAGGGACTCTCCGTGCTCCTCTCAAAAGTCTGACTTTAACTCTGTTCACTTACTCCCCAAGGGCAAAGATGTTATGGGGCCTTTTTTCTTCTCCGGGCCTGGAGTGATGGGCTCTGAAAGCAAGCTCCCTAGAGCTCATTAGCTGTATAATTAACCACCTAGCATTTTCAACTCAAAATCCTCCAGCAATGCACAATGAAATCAGCATATAAAACAGCTCATCAAGGACAGGCAGCCCTATTAGCCTAGGAAACAACCTGGCAGGTGTGCCTGAGAGGCTGGGAGCTCGGCTTCTCCCTTCCCCTGGCCTCTCCACGGTCCTTCATCTCAGACTGGCAGGGAACTGCAGCTCTGGGGAAAGTCCAGCCCAAGTTCTGGGCCATTTCTCCTGCAAGCTAGATGGGTAGCCTGGAAAATCTGTTTTGCTCCAGATAGAAAACCAGTCATGATGAATTAACTCAATACACTTACTTGTTTTTTATTTCAGATTTTATCTGGAGGTGTATTCCCTCACTGAAGGCTCTGCAGCAGACAAACACACAAGATTACACAATGGAGCGAGGAGCTTTTTCCTGCCACTGGCTCCCTTTGGCCCAGAAAGCCAGGCTAGTCATATTGCCACAGTTCTAAGAAACATAAGTTAATCAACTGAGAAGTCACTCCTTAGTGGTTTACAATTAGAAAAAGGATTCTGTGAGCAGCGAGTGACCCACATGCCGCATGATTAAGGGTTGTGTGGAGATGGGGTGATTTTCTTCTCTCTAGAAGCCTTGGTGTTGACCCTGTTTAAAGGAGGAAGCAGCAAATGGGTTTTCCCTGTGGCTTATCCTCTCTTTCTGTTTTTCTTACATGCTCTTCAAGAGGAAGATGCCTATATGCTAACATAATTTACACACTACATATATATATTTATATATATATATATATATATATATATATATATAAAATAATGGATCATGATTATGAAATACAGCTGTACTTCAGTTCATGAACTTAATTTGTTCCACGATTTTTGGAAAAGATGGCCACATTTGTGTTTGTGCATGAAAGATGGCTGTCATCCCGTTTGCCACCCAATGTAGAGTTTGCAAACAAAAACAAAATTGTGGCAAACACTTGCTACACTTGTTTGCAAGGAAAAGAGCTTGTGAATGGAAGTACCAGCTCTATATGTGGAAAAGATAGGCTTTACCAGAGACTTCATTCATCCTGGCAGGGCTCTGTGGGTCCTCGTTATACTAATGTACAACTCTCCAAGAGAAGGCTACTGAAAGTGATATTTCCAAAACTTACCTGATCTTAGAACCCTTCCTGTGGAGGAAGGGAGTAGATTTTGTTTTACATTTCACAGGCTACTGGCCCAAGGAATGTAGTGTAGGAAACCAAAGGAAGGAAGAGGAAGCCACTCTTTAATTGCTCCAGCCCTGCAGCATACCACAAATCCAGACTAACAGGCCTGAAAAACCCAAAAGACCAGATTCGAAAACTGCCTTTTGCCATGTACTCCTCTACCTCCATTAAGTATTTATCATCTATGAGGTCCATTTCCTCAAATGTAACATTTACATTTCAAAAGAGATATTTAGAAAAAATTTTCTAAAATACAAAGCCCTTCACCGCATACATCACCCTACATGGGCACAAATATCAAGTAATCATCTTTTATTTCTTTTCCTATCTACCCCCACTTTTCTTCACCAGGGACTCATTTCCAACTTGTTTGCTGATGGCTGAAATGACTTCACAGAAGTGAGACGGATAGCACAGTGTGAAGAAGAACTAGAGAGAGGGAGCTACACTTTTTTTTTGGAGACAGGGTCTTGCTTTGTAGTTTTTTTTTTTTTTTTTTGAGACAGGTTCTCGCTTTGTAGTTCAGGCTGGCCCTGAGCTCACTATGAGGCCAGGCAAACCTTGAACTCAGCAATCCTCCTGCCTCTGCCTCCCGAGTGCTGGGATTACAGGTGTGAGCCTCCATGCCCAGCACTGTGGTATGTGGTTACTGAGACTTGAACTCAGGACCTTGCACTTGTGAGGCAGAAACCAGAACCACTGAGCTAAATCCTTGGGCCCTGGAGAAGATAATTTTTTTTAACTTAAACAACACATTTTTTGAAATGCCTGTGTCTGAACCCCTAATTCAGATTAAGAGCTAGGTTCTGTTTTTAGCAGAATCTCCAGAGAATTTGATGATCATGAAGTTTAAAATATATGTGTCTGTCTAGACCTGAACTTAAATATTATCAGACACTTCTATGAAAGGTAACAGTGGATGCAGAAGAGAAGCTCAGGGTCCTGGTAATTGGAGCCAGGCCATGAGGACAGACCAGGATCAGAAGAGAAGGTCTAACTAAAGATGATCTCAGTCCACATCTACTTTTTTTCCAGAAAATGTGCCCACAATGATGGCCAGAAGGTGGGTAGGATACAGTATATTCGGAAGTAAATCAGAATTGTGGTCTTCAAGGTATCAGAGGTCCTTTAGGCAGCCATGCACTGGGGCTTGGTGAGTAGCTGTCCCATTGGTCCCGAAGTCACTTCCACCTCTGCAATGGCCTGTGTACCTATTGCAAAAGCCTGGTGTCCTAGTCAACAATCTTGTGAAGAATATTTAAGGATCCTGGAAAGCTAGACACTGAATTACCTACAACTCAACCATCCTTACCCCCACCTCAAAGAATAATCAAGTTAAAACAACTCTCTTCTGATATTCTGGTAGATACCGTGTCTTGCAGTCTTTTTTTATTTTTCCTTCAAATTAAGCCCCCAAATCTGCTTTTCCATTTTGCTAAACCAAAAGTAGATACAGTCGTCAGTAATAATGGCTGGAAAATAAGAAAATCACAGAAAAGGAAACAAAGCACCAAAGTTCAGCTCTAGATCTCAGGGTTGCTGTGACCGTATAATAACTGACATCTAGGGATTGGCCACAGTTTGATGTTCAGTGGGAGAGGAAACATAGACCTTATGTGTAGTCATCAAACTGTGAGCATCTTTAGTACAGACGGAAAGCCATTTATTTCTCTTTCAAGCATGTTCAGACTGAATTGGGTTTTGACCCCCCAAAAATGTAGTTTTAAGCAGATGAATCTGATATATTCTGAATAAAAATACCCCCATGACAAACAAGTTTAACCTAATATAGAGAAATAAATCAAATTATACTACATTTGCAAGCTTTGACTATAAATTTCAAGACTGGAGATGGATGTAAAGCAAGTGGCATACAGTAGGTACTCAAGATATCAATGATCTCGCCTACCTAGCTATAAATGGGAGGTGAAAATGAAGAGAAAGATTGTGTTTTGAAGAAGGAACTAGAACCCATTTTTAAAGAAAGTTAAACATTATCTCCTCTTTTTCCTACTTAGTTTAAGGAATTTTCTACTGATGATAACATCCTGATTTTTCTTTGGGGTTCACCCCTCACTATTCTTTTCATCATATTCAAGTAGACTGATCCGATTCCCTGGGACTCTGCACATTACCAAGCATCACAATGAGAAAAATTGTGACATGGTGAAAAATATTTTAGGAAATAGCTACATCAGGAATGATTAAAACAGAGGTTCATAACCTGGGATCCAGGTCCTTGAATTGGGAAAAATCTACCACTTGTATTTGCACTACTCTCAATTGCAATTTTTTCATATTTTCATATTTTAGTAGGAAACAGATTATGGTAATACCATTAATACTTAATATAAAAGTTAATAGACATTTTATATGCTATCACTCTTGTAGGAATATTGAAATATCACTCATCATTGCTTTAAAAGTATAGTTATAAAACATACCACTGAATCTTATATAATGCATTTATTAGAGAAGTTCACATTACAGCATAAAATTATAGGAGGGGTGTTTATTTCAAATATGGTATTTTAATATAAGTAGTTTATTTTGTAATAAGTATCTTACCTTTAAAATCATTAAAGTAGCCTTGAGTTGTGCTATGAGAAGCCACAGTTAGCAAGTTCATGTATACACATAGACACATACACAGATACACAGATACCCACACACAAACATACATACACAGTGATTAAAACTTGCATCTGAAGAGGTAGGAGGCCTGGGAGCCAGCAATCTAGTGGAGACTCTACTGATACAACACAATGGTGTCCTTAGAGGGTTTTGAATCAGCAAGAAATATGGAAAGCAAGACATAGTTCCAAGAGGATTTGAAAACTGTCAGCAGGATCTAGAGGAGAAAATGAACTTCTGCAATTCGGGTGATAAAGGAAGACATGAAAGAGCAATCTAAATTTCCAAAACTTAGTGAATGGAACAAAATGAGTACTAAAAAAATGACCAAATGACTAAAACAGATCACATAGGACACAGAGCTGCTTTAGAGTTAGCTGTTCAGTCTATTTGAAAATAATGTCACTACTTCTCAAATATATTCTGTATGAAAATTACAATATCTCAGGCCAGAGATTTAGCTCAGTGGTTCCAGCACCTGCC
>PVIC010023230.1:0-27038 GCA_004025085.1 Thryonomys swinderianus | reverse complement strand
TCATTCGAGAGATGCAAATGAAAACAACATTGAGATTCCACCTCACTCCACAAAGAATGGCTGCGATCACAAAGTCAACCAACGATAAATGCTGGCGTGGCTGTGGGGAGAAAGGAACCCTTCTCCACTGTTGGTGGGATTGCAGACTTGTGCAACCATTGTGGAGATCTGTGTGGAGATTTCTCAGAAAACTAGGACTGCGGGTCCCATTTGACAGTGGATTTTTAAATAACATAGGAAGAAGACATATTCTTTAGAAAATTTCATCTAATGAATACTTACAAAGCCACATGACAGTCACTTTACCGAATGTGAAGTTTTTATTTCTGTGATTCTAATAATAATCTTTAGAACACTGTAATAAGGGTTCACTATATCCAGATTTGTATAAGATCTGATTCAGCCTTGATTGAAACTAAAGAATTAACTTTGTTCAAAATAATAATCTAAAAATACATCTTGATGCTATGTTTTCAATTTTTACACTTCTCCAAATGAAGGAACTTAATAATCTTTGAGAACTTAAACTGTGCTCCATTAGGTCAGTGTTGAAATGTCAACAGTGGGAACAGACTGCAACAAAATGAAATGATTTTGTTCGGGAGACTTGCAGGGGAAACCCAGATTCCTTCTTGTCCTCCAAGAGTTGTGCACATTCTCTCAGGTTTGAAGAACCTCAGAGATGGAGAGAGCATTTTAAGTTACCTCCGTGAAGTAGGCAAAACGTTCAAGAACACCGATTAGATGTCAGTAGATTAGGACTAAGGTTTAAAAACTGTATTACTCTTGAGAAATGAAAACTACTATACAGTACTTCAAATAACTATCTTAAAACTACTTTAAAGAATGCATCAGTATTTTAAGGCCTCATAGGATGAACTTGAAGCTCTAACTATATAAAGACATGACTTTTCTTTTTAGTGTAGGATTCTCATGAGGCAGTTTTTGTGGTTTACCTTCCTTGTCTTTGAACATTTTAATGCCTGACATTTTCTTAGATTTCTTTTACACTTAATCTCAGTTAAGTTACTCTGAAGGTTGTGTGTAAGTAAATGTTGGTGTATAGGAACAGTTAATTTTTTAGTTGAATAAATTCCATTTAGAACTTTATAAAGCTTCACCTCCAGTCTCACACTGCACAGAATTCACAGTATTGCTTTTTTCTAGTCTGCTCTTATATAGAAATCTAAACATACCAATCAGATTTATAAATAAATAACTGCTATCTTTGTATAAATTATTTACTTAATAAACTAGAGGTGTGGGTAAATATAATTATAATAAACAAAATCCACTTCTTGATAAGAAATAGGAATATCTTACCAAATACAAGTTTGATAGAATAAATGTGGGTGATTCTCTCTGCCAGTATCAGTGTGTGATTTGGCAGTTAAAACTTCAGATTTCTTGGCCAGAGATTTAGCTCAGTGGTTCTCAGCCTGCCTCACAAGTGCAAGGTCCTGATTTCAATCCCCAGTAACCACATATACATGCTGAGCGTGGTGGCTCACGCCCACCAGCAATCAATACCACATACCACAGTACCAGGGGTGTGGTGGCTCACGCCTGTAATCCCAGCACTTGGGAGGCAGAGACAGGAGGATTGCTAAATTCAAGGCTTGCCTGAGCTATATAGAGAGCTCAGAGCCAGCCTGAACTACAAAGTGAGAACCTGTCTCAAAAAAAAAAAAACCTTCAAATTTCACATTGCTCATTTTAAAGCTTAAGATTTAAATTGATCTATTAATTATGAATAAATCAACAGTTATCTCACAATATCATTATATTGCACTGGTAGTAATTAAATGTTTCTGAAGCCATGTTTTCTGATAAATTTGAGAAGCTAGATTAGGGCTTGATTGATTTTTTAATTGAATTCTTTATTGGCACATTTTATATACAGTTCACAGGAGATTGACTGATTTTTTAATCAAGTTCCTTCAGTACATAATGTGTACAGACCATATATGCTTATACAATGAAAAAGCCTGCAGCAAAGCAGGGGGAGCATGTGTTAGTAGCTGCACAATGTAAGTGACAACCATATGTAACATCTGGATTAGTAAGTATCAAATTAAATACAGAGAAGGGCAAACAAAATATATAGCCTAAAGCATAGGGATCAGAGTTAAGAGTACTAAATAACTACCAAGTAGTACAGCCCAACCTTTCTCTACCTGGAAATAAGACACAAAGAAGGGTAGAAAGCATGACAAAACTCATGTCACAAGTATGAGCTTCCTCATGCCATAAAGAAGCTACTACATAGACTTGGCCATGAGCAGAGAACTAGAGGGAGCCATCAACCAACTAATGAAAGGCTGAGTCATTTCGGGCACCCTGGACTGAAAACAAATGTCAGTCCCTCTGATTAGCATGACCCAGATCCAAAAAAAGATTCAGAACCAAGTGGCACCTTCTAAGGACTGACACAGGATTGTGGAGAATTTAGAGCCTCAACGAGTTTCTGAGCTGTAACTGGAAAAATGCCAGAACTTTCATGTCAAGGAGTCCTGCACAGTGACTCCTGAGCCAGAATTATTGCCCCTGGGACCCGTACTCAGTCACAGGCTATTCTACTGACTGCTGTACTCCTCACCATTAAGAACACATTATTTTTTTACATTATGGGTGCTATGTTTTGAAATCTCCATTTATCACTATTTTTTACTGTTACTATTCTGTTTTATTTTAAATTTGACAAATAAAATTGCATATATTTATCATGTGCAAAATGTTAATGCACATATTGTGGAATAGCTAAATTGAGCTACTTAACTTATGCATTACCCTTTATACTTCCATTTCTTTATGGTGATAATACATAAAGTCTACTCTTGGCAATTTTTAAGATTACAATATATTGTTATTGACTATAATCATTATTTTGTACAGTAAATCTCTCAAACTTATTCCTCCTAACTAATCAAAATTTTGTAGTCTTTGCTCATTATCGCCTCAACCTCCGTTTATCTCCAAATTTGCTATTATTGAATAGTGATTTGTTTCTTTTCTTTTTATTCACCAGAGGCACATAACTGCCAATAAAGACTTCTCATGAGAATACTGATAAAATTCCTATCAAAAGGCATTTTAAAGTCTTGTTTTATTTAATGTACTTACATGTATCCTGGTTACGCATGCTGTCTCTATTAGGTTTTTTGAATTATTTAAGTTACTCACAGACCCCACAGTTTACCAATCATTTACCAAACTCAAAATCTGACCCCACTACTTTCTCACACTGCTGGAGGTCAGGAGGCCCTATGCCTGAGGTCACCGAGCTCAACTGCTAAACATGGGCATAGGTCCATAGGTAGTCCAGGTGCTATGGATGTCACTGTGGGTGTAGTTTTCTCTCCTTCTTCTTTTTAGCTATACAATTTTCAATTAGTCTTTCTGCCTTTAATGCAAAGATTAGTTACCTTAATTGGCATCTTAGTGCAAATTTGCATTTGTTCAGAGGAAAGGCAGCAGATCATAAGCAGTAACCAAGGGTCCAAGTGAACCAATGGCTCCTACACTCCCTCCATATTCACAGAATGACCTTTGCCTCATTTGCATTGGCCTGAGGCCATGTCCTGGATCTTTGGGGAATAGGCACTCAGAGCCAGAGGTGTCTGGAGAATTCCTGGGGAACGTACCCATGGAATGAGCTTGAGATCTGGAGTCAAAAGAACTATGTTTGAGTCTTTGCCCTGACATCATGCCTACCAGACATGTGACATTAAACAAGGCAATGAACACCAACCAAAAGGGAGTAACATGGATCTCAGACCCTCATCCATATCTCAGAGTATTGTCAGGAAGACCAAAGTTCTGAAAGGATTGGTCATTCAACACAACAACTACATCAGCCACCAACCTGCTTCTTTTGATATATTGGAGCATTAAATACTTAACAACATTTTTAGTCTTCTTTATATAATTTTTGCTTTATCTTCTCCCAGTACTCTTTTGGGGAAGCTCAGTTTCTACTGTAGGTATCTATACATTTTTATTAACCTACTGTCACAGGGAGCCATAAAAAGGGGGAAGGTGAGATGTCACTAAGAAGAGTGAAGTACTCACACAGAGGAACACAAAATACCCATTTACTAGGCAGATGGAACTCTGAGCATTAGTGAGTCTTGAACCATAATAAAGAAGGTTCTATTTTTCCTGGCTTTCCCAGAGCATACACCAATGTCTTCCTTGTCTAGTCTATTTTGAATTTGATTGTGTTTTAGTGTTGGTTTGACAATGTTAGAGTCACAGCTTGTTGTTTTATGTTCTGCTTCTGACAGCAGATCTAATTTTCATTTGTGTAGTAGATAAAGCTGTCACCCTACTGCTGTTGTTTGAAGCCATGGACAGAGTCACCTTGTGCCTTTTATGCCGTTTGCACAAAGGATCCTCTAACTTAGTCCTTACTCACTTTTCACCCACTTGCACATCTTCCCTACCTGAAAGGCCACTGAGAAAGCAAGATCCCTGAGGTACTCTGCCAAAAGGGGAGGGTATTTACCAAAGATATTGGATTAGACATTTATTCATTCCTTTATTACTAGGGACTTAAGAATTAAGGAATATTTTATTAAAATGCTAATATTTTGAACACCCATTTGATATTCCTGGGAACTTCAATTTCCTGAATTTGGACTACTGGGGATTTTGAAGGATAATTATTTTTTCCTTACAGTATTTGTGAAACATTTCTTTACACATTTCTAAAGAGGAAAGTTGTGAATGCTTTCATAGCACTCTTATTAATATGACCATATATCATACTTTTCTCAAGAGAGACCTGGTGAGGCCAGTTGACCCATCTCATTTTAGTTGTACTTAGCTGATAAATTATATGATCACCCAACCTTTAATGCTTTTGGATATAGCTGTTAATCCTGAAGGACGCAAGAAACACATGCAATGGATTAAACACAAATTTAGTAATATGATGAAATTTTACTAGCAAAATATGGCTCTTCTCTTGTGAAATCTTCCTACTAAGATGATCTAATGTTTCTTTCTCTTTTCTTTTCAAAAGATATAATGGAAAGAATAAGAACAGTTCAACTTTGCTTTGAGCTCCAAGGTACAGAAAATCCTGTATATCGCAGACAGGATATCTACAAGGGGCACTTCCAGAAAATGCAGAAATGATACAGATTTTATTTTCTGAAGAGTATCCCCAACCTGGCAAAAGATACTGGCACAACGCTAGGTACAATGAAAAAAGAAAATATAAAAATGATCAATTACACAGCCTCTTCTGGTTGCTGGCATAGGAAAGAAGGAATTATGAGGACAGGATGAAAGGTTTAGAGGGAAAGGAAAGTTTAGGATGAAAAGGAAAGTAAGTTTTCCAGAGGAGGTGAGAGGCTGGAGAAAGGAATGGGATAACATCAGGTAGCTGAAGCTGTTGGATATTTGGGACAGTTCAGGGGACACATAGTTTAAGATGGTTCTCAAATCATTAATAGAAGTCCAAACTAAAAGGTAGTTTTGAAAAAAGGAAAGGCTACTCATCCATAATACATCAAAATTCCACAAAAGGAAGAAAGGTTTGTCAACTCAGACTCCACAGTCTTTTCAGGGAAATCCATCCTTCTACTCTTCTCCCATCTATCTCAACATTAAATGTGTGTTGGATTTCTCTGCTTCCCTCCAGTGCAAGCAGAAACCATGGTCTCTTCCCATGTGCCTTTTTTTCAGCTGTGGGAGAAATTCCCCTCTGAAGCTCCTAGCAGACTCCTCTCATATGTCAGGAACTGCATTCCAATAATTTTTAAGTCATTCCCTGGTGCATTAGTTAGCTTTATATCACTGTGAAAATAATACCTGAGAAAATCAATGCAAAAGACAAAAGGTTTATTTGGCTCACAGTTTCAAAGGATTTAGTCCACAGTCATTTGGTTCTGTTTCATTTGGGCCTTTGGTGAGGCAGTGCACTGTGGCTGCATGTGGTAGAACAACGATGTTTACTTCGTAGTGGCCAGGAGCAAAAAAGAGAGAAAGAAAGGGGTTGGGTTCCAATACAATAAGTTTCCAACTTACAAATGGCTTCAGTTGCAGGAGTATATTCTTAACTAGAATTCATTCCTACATCCAACAAAGTGAGACTTATACACCTTTGACAGAAATATCCAAAATCAAGCATACTCCCCCACATACACAGAAACATACTATAAATATACTATTTTTACTTTCAGCTACCTTAAATGATGGTACAGTACAACTGTAAATAGACTTTTTATTTTGAAGTTACCTTAAAGCGACAAAGTAGACATGTGAACTAGTTCTGCAACTTGTTTGCATCTGCAACGTTCTAACGTGGTGTCCTTTTGTATCTGCAACTCAAGTGTTCATAAATCAAGGACTTACTGTATCCCTGTAGAACACATTCCCAATGACCTAACTTCCATCCCCTATGTTCCATCTCTTAAATGTTTAACCACCTCTCCACAACACGACAGGCTCCCAAATGTTTTAATTTAGGAGCCTTTGGAGGACATTTAAGATCCAAACCATATGGCAAGGAAAATAAGATCACATATAGCTTAGACCAACTATCATTCATTCATCCTAGATTCATAAAGAGGCCCCCTACCCTAAATCCCATAATAATGAGACACAGTATGAATTCCTGCTATAAAAGAGGATTCCTGTTAAAAAAACAGACAGGGGAATATGAGTATTCAGTATGTGTTATGGGCTCAATCATGCTTTCTGTGCTGAATGCTGAAGTTCCTAATTCCCAATACCTCAGAATGTAAACCTAGTTGGTCTTTAAAGAGGCAATTAGTATGAATGAGGTCTTTTGTGTGGACTTAACACAACATGACTGGTGTCCTTAGGAAAAGAAGAGATTGGGACACAGACAGGTACATGGGAAAGATGTAAAGACATGGAGCAGATGACCAAGAACATGCCAATGAAAGAGACCTCAGAAGAAAAACCCTGCTTTCACCTTGATCTCTGACTCCTACTCTCTAGAAATGTAAGGGAGTAAATTTCTGTTTTCTAATCTATTAAGTTTATGGTGTGCTGCTATCCCAAACTCAACAAACTAATATAGTTTGCAAATGGGAGTATATGCAATCAAGAGAGGAAATAAGGGTGACAAAGGATTCTTCAGATGTTTCACTGGTCAATTCTTTAGCAACAACTGCTAACAACACAAATAAAGAAACAGCCACACAGTATATACTCCCTGGCAGAGGTATACAATGATAAACTAAAAAACCAATATGGCAGAATGTTAGGCAGGTAGGATGGAAAAAAGGCAGGGATAGAGAAAAAGGAGAGAGAAGAGAAAAGGAAGGAAAGAAGAAAGGAACAAAAGGATGAAGGAAGGGAGGATTGAAACTGAACTTAACCAAGATCTTTGATCTAAATGTAAGTGTTCAAAAAATAGAGAACAGACTTCCTAGAGATGAAAAAAAAGGGACAGAGGAATGTGTTAGTTTTAGAAATATATTGTACAGTAAGTCCTTGACTTATGAACAAGTTCCATTCTGGGAGAATGTGCATAAGTTGGATTTGTCCAATTTAAATCTGACAAGAGAGTCTTATACACTTATGACAAATATATAACTTCAAGCAAATGCATACAATAGTACTAAACACTCTAGCACTATATGGTAAGCACAAAGCAGTACATCTGTGACAACACATGAGCAGGCCAGCAGCCTGGCCAACACATGAGCTACTTCTAGGATTTGTTCACATTTATGAGTATTTGTAATATGAAGTATATTTGTGCCTGTAAAGTTCATAACTCTAATGTTTGTAAGTCAGGAACTAATTGTAAGTAGCAAAACTCATTTTGTGGGTAATTTTATAGGACTAATAGCGTAGGGCTGGGGCACTTTCTAGGACATGGGCAGAAAAATTCCCAGTCAAACCAAATGGCTATCTTAGTTCTATCTTCAACAAATTGAAAAGGTTAAAAAGGAGATGGAACCTAGGCTTTAAAAATACTTAAAGATTTGTCCACCAATCATCAGGGGTAGACCTTACTGAGAACCAAATAATTAACTGTTAAAACTTTTAAGAAGCAAATGAATACTTATTGTTAAATTTTTAGTATAAAAGTGTAATAAAGTTTTTAGGAAAGGTTATTCCTCTTCATGTGCACATTTAATGCTAGATAAAGGTGAGAGATGTTTTTGTTAGCCTTAGCAATAAATGGAGGAGAAAGAATAGGTAAGAATGAAGCTGAAACAGGATTGACGGAACACGGATGGGAAACAGGGTGATGGGCTTGTTCTACTATTTTTTAAAATCTTTATTGGTACATTGTATACACACACCATGATCACACTCAGTATTGGGAATTTGTACCAGTATATGACATGATTTCCCATTTTTCCCATTATCCTACCCACTCCACAACCCCCCACCCTCTAAATAATAAGCTTTGTTTCCTTTTTTTATTACCATCACATTGTTTTGTTTTGTTTTGTTTTGTTTTGTTTTGTTTTGTTTTGAGACAGGGTCTCGCTTTGTAGTTCAGGCTGGCTCTGAGCTCACTATGTAGTCCAGGCAAGCCTCGAACTCAGCAATCCTCCTGCCTCTGCCTCCCGAGTGCTGGGATTACAGGGTGAGCCACCACACCTGGCTACCATCACATTTTTTCTTTACCACTCATTACTCACTGCTCCACCACATTTCCCGTTGAATGTCTTCTATCTAATCTGTACAAGCTCAAAACTTAAATTTATCTTAAAGTTAAATTTATCTTGCAATGTATCTCTTCTAAAGTTTTTACCATATATTAAGAATATACTCTCCAAACTGGTGTTTGCTTCAGAGACCAAACAGAAATCTGAATTAACACCTATTTGCTGCAGGGCTATGCTTCTTCAGAGACATCTAAGCCAAAAGGCAACCTCAAGTACACTAGAATTATATTTAAAATCATATATGAAATGATAATCAGACCAAAGTGAGGTCCCAGGAATTTATGCTATTTTATTTATTCCAGAAGAGCCTAATGAAAAAAGTGATATTTCTGCCGCTGCTTGTAGGATGCAAGTTCTATTTATAATAGAACTTCCTATTAGAACCGCCTTCCTATTAGCCTGCTGTGCTCCTAGCTACTGTGACTATCAGGTTCATTTAGAAAACAAGCATTCTGTTACAACATTTAAAAATTAATTTTTAAAATGGGAGCAGTTCTTTTTAGAAATAAGTCATCAAGAAATTACCCTAAATTGTGTTCTGAATTTCTACATGATATTAATATCTGTAAATAAGACTTCTTTCAAATAAGTTTAGGAATCATTGAAATCAAACTTTGCACTTTGTTTTATCATACTTTACCAAAGTGAATATGTTCTATAAATCTTTAAAAAGAACATCTATCCCTTAAATTCTAAAAGAAATGGTATTTCATGGTGCTCACACTGAGAAACATGGACTTATTTCCCAACTTACACACTTTTAGTAAAATCAAAGTCAAGGTTGGCTTGAAGTGTCCATATTTCAGACCAGATCAGTCAGGATGAAATATCAAAGAAGGAAAGTATGTATTAAAAGCTAGCCCCAGTCAGTAGAAGGTTGGAGCTTTTAATCTTCTCAGTAACTCTGAACTGAACTACTAGTGAACTGAACTAGTATAATCCAGTCTGAATACTGTGCTAAGCATTTTAAATATATGATCTCATTTACTCTCAGGTGCTTTTCTGATTTATAAATCACTAAAGTAGAGAACTTTCCCTGGAAGACACCAAGCAACCTCCCCTAAACTATACAGCAAAGTTAGATTCCACAAAGAGCAATCCCACATTTGCCACTGACTTGTTTTAGAGCAACAGGAATTTTCTTTCAGATATAGAGACTCATATTTTTCCTAAACAATACCGAGGACTCTGAATCATTATGACTACCCCACTAGACTAAACAATCTAGTAAATCATGCTAATGCATGTTTCATTCTCTCTATAAAGTATTCTATACCACACAATGCCTTGGCAAATCAGTCAAATGGGCTTCTTAAATTACTTCTATTTGACTTGATTACACAAGAAGCTCTCTTCCTCTCCTCCTCATCCACTGATGCTATTGTGCATTTTGTTCTGACTTAACAATTGGGAGATGTGTGAAAGTAAGGAAGAATATGCCAAAGAACCTTTTTATTTCTTGTGAGAATTCTCAGCCTAATGGGTGTGAAATGATATCTTACTATGGGTATGATTTGCATTTAATGATTAATGCATGATGTTGAGCATCTTTTCATATACATACTTGTTGATCATTTGTATACTGTTTTTGGAGAAATGTCTATTCAAGTCCTTTATTTGTATTTTTTAAAACTGATTTTATTGGCACATTTTATACATACAATATGATCACATTTAACATTGATTACCTATACCTGTACACAACACATCTTAATTCTTGTGTTCCCCTTTCCCCTGCCCTCCCTATAACCCCACCCCCTATATACATAAGCTTTGTTTCCTTTTCTCTTACTATCCAGTTTTTTTTTTTTTTTGAGACAGAGTCTCACTTTGTAGTTCAGCTGGCCCTGAGCTCGCCTATGTAGCCCAGGCAAGCCTGGAACTCAGCAATCCTCCTGACTCTGCCTCCCGAGTGCTGGGATGACAGGTGTGAGCCACCACGCCCGGCAACTATCCAGTTTTTTCTTTCCCTTTTTTACTTGCACCTACTCACCCTTTCTTTTTTCTCTTTGCATATCTTATTCCTATTTCACATTACCTGTCATACATTTTGGCATTCATTTACACCTATGGTTTTTCATACTAGAGAAAAGATACAGTACTTGCACATCTGTTCCCATTTATTTGACTTGTGAGTATGTCCTCAAGGTACATCCACTTGAGTATAAATGATCAACATATGATCATTAATTTAATTTTGATTGTAGTTTTTGACCAAAAACAACAATCAGGACATATATATATATATATATATATATATATATATATATATACACACACACACACACACACACACACACACACACAATCTCCTATCATATATTTATATCCTATTAAAATTATAGGAATCAGATCTGTAAAAGATCTGTAAAAGATCTGATTCCTATAATCCATTATTTATTTTGTTCTTTAAATTATTTATAATTTGATATGAGATAAACTATGCAGTATGTAAGCCTGTGTATCTGATTTATTTCCCAAAACATTTTGGACTCTAGGTACATCCATTTTTCCTACAAAAGAGACAAATTTATTCTTTATGGCAGAGCTGTATGTACATAAATACCATTTTATCTCTCATCTGTTGATGGACATATAAGCTCTCTCAAGACTTAGCTATTACAAACTGTGCTCCTATAAAAGATGTGCTTGCATGTCTCATTGGGACATGCTGCATTAAACTCTTTTGGAAAGATTTCCATTGTAGATGTACTAGTTTATATCCCCACCAACAGTGTAGAAGGTTTCCTCCTCCTCTGCAGCCCCATTAGCTGCATTACTACCATACTTGATTTCCATTCTGTCTAGAGTAAGATGGAATCCCAATACTGTTTTATTTGTTGCTGTTGATGTTTTAATTAGTACTTGTTTTCAGTATATAGTGATTACATTCACTGTAGGAAACTGGCACATGTATATAAAATATTTCAATTATTTTTCCCTTTATCTCCTTTTTTATTTTTCCAGATAAGATTCATTTATTTATTTTACAAGACCTTAAAAGTTGATTATCATATATTGAAAGCCAGTCTCATATGCCAAAGAGGGTATAAAACATGTAAAACAACTGTACTAAGTAAAGGTACTAAACTTAATACTCCCTCATTTGTTTCCCAAAAAGAGAAACTATTTCAAATTTAGTTCCATAGCTCCTTGGTTAAACTTGGTTTGCCTTAAATTAGGAGCAAAAGTCTAACTGACTTAAGTAAAATAGGTCATTTGGGGACTCAAATGTGGACCTTCTTTTATAAGATAGAAAAAGATGGAAATATCAGGGCTTCCCTACCACAAAGCTGTAGTTTCCACCAGGAAGAAAATTTTAAAACTACACAAGAAAAGAACAACTTTATCAGAGTCTCATGTTGCAGGGTCTGTGATTAAGCAATAGTGTGGGAAGCATAAATATAACCTTCATGCTTTTTTACATTTAAAACAAAAATAATTTTGCACATATATATGTATATAATTTTGTTTACACACACAGACAACTAAGAAATCCCTTAGGTAGAATGAAGTTAAGAGTAGTTATATCAAACAAATTATATGCTTCTGAATATTTTCTCTCTCCAAGCTGAGAAAACTACAGCATAAACACTAAGAATATGTTTCAGTTTTTTCATTAATATTGAATACAAGCTGCTACCTCAAAATTATCTTCATTAGATTTAAATTATTCTGTCATTCTAGTCCACACTTCCCAACCCCACTCCAAATGATGTTAAAGCTAATTTATCATTAGCAAGGGTGCATTCTCATCAGTTTGGAAGGCAGCTATGCTCACCACTATACCACCAACGCTGCACCATTCTCATCATTTTGAAAGAAAAAGTACTTATATGAACAGTTTGTGAGTCTACCCCAGAGGCAAACATGAGGTGAGCCAGATGCCTTTAACCTCCAAGGAAAAACCCAAAAGTGAGAAGAGAAGTGCTCAGATTCCCAGGAATATCCTTTAGAAAAGGACAATACATAAATAAACTCATATCATTTTTCAGAGAACTGGCTGCAAAATCTAATAATGCCAAAAGTGGTTGAAGCACAAAATAGAGAAATGTTAGCATGTAATTTTGCTTCAATTTCCGAGTATGTCTGAGTGAGGGTTTTATAAATGGAAACTTTATTGTGGGATTTCATTTGCTTATTTAGTGAAATGCATTACTAGTCACTAAATTATGGCCATTCCATCATGCTCTTCAAGGTTCAACTTGAAATCTTGAGTCCTATGGATTCTTGCATGTTCTTAGCCTTGTAAAATATTTGAGACTTCATTTTTAAAACTACAGTGTGAACTAACTACTCCTAATGGGTGAAAAAAACTTACTTACAATGAAAATCTTTAGTTATATAGCACAGTTACTCAATTATATCATTCTTACGGTGCACGAAATATTCTCCACATAGGAGCTCCAGAGAAGTCCCTTTCAGATTTATCGCATTTGGAAAGTCACTCATACCATGAAAATCAAATGTTTTTAGGAGGCGGACTGGCAATTAAAGCAGCACACAATAAGCTGGGTGATTCAATAGCTCTTGGAGTCAGTTCCAGGTTTGAACAGCTACTTTGTACATTAGACTCTACTTGACAGAATAAAAGGAGGCAGCATAGCAGGACACAGAGAAAACAACATTCCAATACAAAAAGGGACTTCATGGTCCAGAAGAAACAGAAACAACTGTCCCTTAGAATATGAAAGACACACAGTTCCCCCAAGCGGACCATTATGGAGTCTGTTTACTCTGTATAAGTGGTTCTTAGACTGGCTACAGTTTAAAATCCCCCAGAGATACTTAACAAGGAGCAAAACCCAATAGACTTTACTCCCCAGTTACCGGAAATAAACTCTTTATCTGGGGTTTGATAATTCTAACATGTAGCCAGGGTTGAGTAGCTGTGTCCTAGGGAATCAAAGCAATCAAAAAGCTAAAGTTAGGGCTGGGGATTTAGCTCAAGTGGTACCGCACCAACCTTGGATGCACAAGGACCCGAGTTCAATCCCCAGTACCACACACACACACACACACAAAGCTAAAGTTAAGACACAAGACTCCCACTTTGGAGACATTTATCTTTGTTAATTATGCTAAAGCATGTAAGATCTACTGAGCTGAACAAGGAATTCTCTTGTACCCCAAATGCATCAGGTTCACTGGAGCACAGTTCAATATGGGGGACCACGAAGCTGTTTCCTTGAGTGTCTCTGTGATCTACTCTCTCGTCAATTCACTCTTTTTATTAAAGCAATAGAAAAGTCTTACTGGTGCTTTCTCCTAGATCTTTGTCAGGTAAGAATTATAATTCTGTAATTATAAAAGTCATCCCATTCCATGTTTCAAAGTACAGCACAGTATTTATGATTTATGATTTTGAAGTCTAGAATGGCTAATAAAAGCTTATCATGCTTAAGAACACATAATGTTATATGGAATTTCATTAGGTACACAGATGACCTGCAATGCTATTGAGGTTTACAGGTTCCAGGTTAAGAATTTTTCTTTCGGGCCTGAGATTTAGCTCAGTGGTTCCAGCACCTGCCTCGCAAGCGCAAGGCCCTGAGTTCAATCCTGGTAACCACATAGAATGCTGGGCGTGGTGACTCACGCCCACCAGCCATCAACACCACATACCACAGTGCTGGGCATGGTGGCTCTCACCTGTAATCCCAGCACTCGGGAGGCAGAGACAGGAGGATTGATGAGTTCAAAGCTTGCCTGGGCTACATAGTGAGCACAGAGCCAGCCTGAATTACAAAGCGAGACCCTGTCTCAAAAAAAAAAAAAGAAAAGATTTTTCTTTCATGTCTGTGACCTATTTATTTCATTTATGAGTATGTCCTCAAGAAAGTGCATATGAGTATAAATGACTCAAACTTATCATTTTTTATGGTAGAGTAATACTCCTTTTTATTTTAAAAAACTATTTTTTTTATTCAGTCTAGAGTTGATAGGCATTTGGATTGTTTCCAAGTTTTAGCTGTAGCAAACTGAGCTGCTATGAACATAGGTGCACATGTGTTGCTGTGGTAGGAATCTTTTCATTCTTTCATGTATATACCTAGCAGCAGAAGAACAGGGATAAATGGGGCCTCTAGTTTTCTGAGGAATCTCCACACTGATCATAAATGAAATAAATAGGTCACAGATGTTTAAATACTGTATATTTTCTCAAGTCTGAGAGACTGAAGATATAAATGAGTTCTAGAGTGTATGATAGATACTGTGAAATAGAAAATATTCAAAGAGTAAAAGCAGGTAGGGTATGTAATGTGGGAAAAATGTGATTAAAAAAAGGAAAAAATGGTTAAAAAAAGGAAACAAAGCTTATCTATATTCATGATGGGGTGTTGTAGGGTGGGTGGGGGAATGGGAAAAATGAGAAGTTGTGTCATAATTTTCAATGTTGACTGTAATCATGATGTGTAAATAAAATGTACCAATAAAATCAATTAATTAAAAAACCTTTTCTTTCACTACTTACAAGTTATTGGTTGGATATGAGATAAGAGAAAAAGAAAGAAAGGCAGTAGTGATGCTAAAGATTCAGCAGTTCAAACCTAGAAAGTCCAGAAGACTATCCTTGCCACTGAGTGTGCAAAAGCATCACTGCAGTCTTGCTAAGCTGCAGACTCTGATCAGGAGGTCTGCAGTGGGCCCAAGAGTCTGTGCTGCTAACGAGCTCTTCACCCCAAGATCTGGCTTTGGATGTGGGGTACTCGAAAATATGCTAACAACTTTCCTGGCTTTTCCTGGTACATTAAGGACGCAAAGGTACAAGTATTTTCACTTTTCTTGAAAACCTAGTACTGTATATAAATTTGCTATTTTTCCTAACAAAAAGGATAAGCAAGATGGCAAACTTAATTCTTTATTTTCAATGGTCTCAGAACTCCAATTGTTACAACTGTTAAATTTAATAGTGTTTCTTTTCATGGAACCAAACATTGTCAATTCAATGGAAGTAATTTTTTTAAATCCTAAAAAGCAACAACAACAACAAAGCAAATCAAACAAAAATCTTCCCGAGTGACGTTGCTCAGGAAGAACAAAAATTCTATTATGTAGTACAAATGTGATTTTTAAACCTTTTTATCTGAAAAAGAATTATATTTCAAATCACACTGTGAACCTGAAACCAGATTTTCTGAACCAGAGAATAAGATAGAGTCCACTGAGTTAAGGGACTCTCCAGGTTATGAGAGACAATAGATGGAAATCCAGCAGCATCACACAAACATGGACTGGAGGCCATCTGCTTCTAGCTCATCTTGGTTTCATTCTCAGAATTCCATCTTCAGGGCTGGTGCTGCCTGGCAAGTGCAAGGTGAGGTTTTTGTTTTGGTAAAACAAAAACAAAGCAAAAAGAAAAATAATGATGAATAAAGATTTAAAAATTCAGCCTCAAAGAGTATTCTTTTTTGGTAAAAAGTAATGCATGTTATTATTTTAAAACTTAGTTTTACCATGAAGAATGGCTGCTATCTCAAAATTAACCAACAACAAACGCTGGTGAGGCTGTGGGGAGAATGGAACCCTTCTCCACTGTTGGTGGGAATGTAGATTGGTGCAATCTCTATGGAGATCAGTGTGGAGATTCCTCAAAAATCTTGGACTAGAGGTGCCATGTGACCCTGCTATTCCTCTGCTAGGTATATATATAAAAGAATGAAAAGATTCATATCATGGGGCTGGGGATTTAGCTCAAGTGGTACCGCACCAGCCTTGGATGCACAAGGGCCTGAGTTCGATCCCTGGTACCACACACACACAAAAAAAGATTCACATCATGGTGATATTTGTGTATCCATGATCATAGCAGTTCAGTTTCTGATAGCTAAATCTTGGAAACAACCCAAATGCTCATCAACAGTAGACTGGATAAAGAAGAGGTGGTTTTTCTATAAAATGGAGTATTACTCTGCCATAAAGAATGACACGTTTGAGTCATTCTTATTCAAATGGATGTACCTTGAGGACATACTCATAAGTGAAATAAATAGGTCACATATGTGTAAATATCATATCTTTTCTCTGGTATGAGAAACTGAAGATGAAAATTAGCTCTAGAATATAAAAATATTGTGAAATAGAAAATATTTTGAGGGAAATTGGGTGTAGGAGTAACAAGGGTAAGAAAAAATATGATGGTAATAAGAAAAGGGAAACAAAGCTTATCTATATAGGGGCGGGTGGTTGCAGAGTAGGTGGGAGAATGGGAAAAAATGAGAAACTGTGTCATATGCTGGTACAAATTCTCAATATTGTTTGTGATCATGATGTGTATATATAATGTACCAATAAATATTCAAATTTTAAAACTTAGTTTTAAGAGATATGAAGGAAAATATTTTAAAAACTACTATATATTTGTTTTCTTCATGCATCTTAAACTATAATTAGAAACCTACCATTATATAAAGGATTGTATCCTATTTTATTCCCCTTGGCATATACAAGGACATAAAAGGTTTTTAATCATAAATAGTGGCTGTATTTTGTCAAGTGCTTTTTCTGGATAAAAGATCTAAATATTAAAACACAACACTAAATCTATTGGAAGACAGAATAGGTGGAACCCTTGAAGACATAGGCATATCAAAAGGCTTTATGAACAAAGCCCTAACCACATGGGAAATACTACAAAGAATCAGCAAAAAAGATCTTATTTTATTAAAAAAAAACTTCTGCATAGCAAAAAGAAAAAATCACCAACAGAGTAGAGTCAATCAACAGAGTGGGGGAAAAGTTTTGCCAGTTGTTTCTCAGACAATATAGCGACATCTAGAATATATAAAAGTGAAAAAAATCAAGCCTACCCAAATTTAAAGAGCCAATCCAAAGTGAGCACACAGTTCTGTGAATACATAGTTCTTACATGGAGAAGTCACCAAAGGGTTAGCACTGTCCCAGGAACTGCTCCTAGGGTGACAAGCAATCACTGTCATTACTGCTTTGGTCTCTGAGCCACCTGCGGAAGGAAGTACCCCAGGGCCTAGAGGTTTCATTACGTTCGTTATCGTAGAGGTTCTAGGTACCATCAGAGGGTAGAAATAAAAAATAAATTACTCAGGCATGGTGGCTCACGTCTATAATCCCAGCACTTGAGAGATTGAGGCAAGAGGATTGCCCGCAGTTCAAGGCCAGCATGGGCCACAGAGTAAGTTCAAGATCAGCCTGAACTACAGAGCAAGACCCTGTTTCTAAACAGACAAACAAATAAAAGCAGACTTGCCCTAACTGAAGCAGAGACGGGGACTCAGATGACAATTTGATATCACTGTGTTACTCAGAAGCTACAGATACCATTTGGAACTCATCTAGAATAGGGAAGTTTTAACACAATAGGAATTTAATAGAGTTTTTCATTATTTATGAGGTTTTTCAAATTGAATTTCATTATAAAACATTAGAGTCATTTAATGTTTATTTTTTAAAGTCAAATTTATATTTAAACATATCTCTGAAAAATCTCACAAAGACAATTCCTAGGGGTTGAAAATGCCCGGGGTCCCCAAAGTAAAACTACATGAGATAATTAAGGCCAATTAAGGCAAGATTTGCCTTAATCATACATAATTATCTAAAACAGAAAAACCACCTGGTCAAGAAGGAAAAAAAAAAAATCCTGCATTCCAACAAGTCTTATAACACAGTCTTATAACTCTCTCATCCGCGGTACACAGCTGTTTAGGGAAACGGACCAGCCCCAAGCAGGTCTGCGGAAGCCGCCTGAGCACTCAGCTTCCGCGCTTGGCACCACTCGAGCCTGGCTCAGGCGCGCCCCTCTCCAGGGTCCGCGTCCAGCGCCGCCTCCACTCGGCGCCTTTCCGGTCCTGAGCTGCTGGAGACTCGGAGTCAGAGGTGAAGAGGACACTGTCCACACAGCAGGTCCTCGGGTCACAGCAGACCCGGGAATCTCCTGCTCGGAGGCGCGTGTGCCATCCGGGAGGCTCTGTGGAACCTTCCTGATCACCCCTTGGGGACGCTGGGCCGAGTGGAACTATATGCTTCGCCTTGCAAGGAGCAGGAAGGGCCCAGAGTTCTCAGCCGGACCCTCAGGGCCCTGGAGCGTCGCCCCTTCCGCCAGCCCTTGCCGCCCCACCCCCACCCCGCGCAGACCCTCCACTCTGAACTCCCCCTCCCCGTCGTTCACTGCGCCCTCCGCTCCAGGTTCTCCCCGCCCCGAGAAGCATCCGTTTTTCTACAAAAGGTCCTTCTTTATGGCAGAAGAGTACTCCACTGTATATAAATGCTACACGTTCATCATGTTGATGGATATACAGACTGTACCCAATATTTAGCTATTAAGAACTGTGCTGCCACAGATACGCGTATGCATTTATCTTGGAATAGGAGGTCTTTAACTCTTTCAGAAAGATACCTAGAATATGAATAGTTGGGCCAAATGGAAATTCTAGTTTTAGTTTTTTGAGGAATCTCCACACTCATTTCCTAGAGGGTATCCTAGTCTATACTCTCACCAACAATGTAGAATGGTTCTCTGGTACCCAGAGCCTCACCAGTAATTGTCATTATTTGATTTTTTGATGTTAGCCATACTTTCTATAGTAAGATGGAATCTCAGTATTGTTTTAAGTTACATATCTTTATGGCCAGAGATTTTGAACGTGTTTCATGTATTTACTGGTCATTTGTATATGTTCTGCAAGATGTGTATCTGTTTAAGTGCTTCCCCCCGCCCCAGTACTGGGGACCGAGCTGGGGCCCTTGTGCAGCCAAGGTTGGCGCGGTACCGCTTGAGTTAAATCCCCAGCTAAGTGCTCATTTTTTTATTGGGCCTTTTGTTTTGAAGGATTTAATTTTTTTGAGTAATTTATATGTTCTAGATATTAGTTCTCTATTTGAGAAATAGCTAGCAAATTTTTTTCTTGTCCTCTGGCTTACTTCCTCTCTGTGTTAGTTGTTTGGAATTTCTCTTTTTAAATTGCATAGATTTGTGGCATTGTTGTAAGTCAAAATTATTTCTTCTTTAAGTATATATGCATTTATTTTTAATATTTTAGGTCCAAGATGGGCTGGTTCTTAGCATACAGAGAGTTGGCTGCCCTTTTTTCTTTTCTTTCCATACAGGGATCCAATTGATTCAGCTCATACTTTTTTAAGAATGCAATGCTTTCTTTGCTGTCCTGTCCTTTCTTTGCTGTCCATAGGAAATCAAGTGTGCATACCTGTTAAGCTTATTTTTTGGCTTTTTGGACAGTGAGTACATTAAACTATAAAATGGAAATAAGTATTAAGATGAAGGCACTTTTTCTAGTATTATAGAAACAACCCATTCTCAATATAAGGTTATTCTCACTGAACAAATTTTAAGTTTTAAAGTTTTAGCTCAATTTTCAGTATGTCCAATATCTACACAGTTCAGTGCAGATTTATTTAGTTTTTTGACAAAGGCATTGGCTGGATGTTTTAGAAAGAACTTCTCCTGAGGCAGAAAACTGACTTCATGTAGATTTTTCACTCTGTTGCACATATTAAACTACAGATTTGGGTGATGGAAAAGGGCAGAAGAAATGGAGAAGTTTGGGGGAAGAGGCCAGTCGGGTTATACATTTCAAATTACAGAGTCAAGAATATAGCAACCTGCTATGGAAAAGGGAAATGGAGAATCTTACACTACTGAAAGTGAAAGGTGGGGTTGCTTTGACTGTTACATTAATGCTACAGATGGAAGTGACTGGTTCTGATAAGAAAGCATGAATGTGGCTACGAGCCTGAGTAATCCAGTAAGTAGAACCAGGTTTCTGAACACACACACACACACACACACATACACACACACCACAGAGCAGCGTCTAGAGTTACATGACTTTAGCTCACATCTTAGTTCCTTCACCAACAACTTATCTTGGCCAAACCACTTAACCTCAGAAGTTATTTCCCTCATCAGTTAATACCTTAGGAAAATAAGAATTAAATTCCCATGGTTGGTGTGAAGTAAGGCAGGGCTCATTTTAGGGGATGGCAGTAAGCACAAGTTCAATAGTTATCATATTATCTTTCGAGGGCTGCTCTACCAGCTACCACAAACTACGTGGTTTACATGAATGGAGCTGTACTGTTTCGCCGCTCTGGAGGCTGGAGTCTGAGATCCGTGTCAGAAGGACTGTGTTCCCCCCGAAACCTGCAGAACACAGTGCTTCCTTGCTTCCCCCAGTTCTGGACATTTCTTGGCTCGTGGCACCATGACTCCAACCTTTACACAGCCTTCCCCCTACAATGCTTCATACATCCTTTCCTCTGTGCATGTCTGTCTCTGTCTCCAAATTCACCCTTTATAAAGGACACAAGTGACACTGCAATAAGGCTTACTCTAACGATCTCATTTGAACATGATTGTCTCTTTAAAGAACCTAGGTCCAAATAAGGTAACATTTTGAGATGTTGGTAGTTGGCATTTCAACTTATTCCTCTTTAAAGTATGCTTAGAACACAACTCAATGCATATCGATTTTATTTACTACACTATCTTTGTGGAGATATTTTGCAAGAGATAGATTAGTACAGTATATAAAGTATTTTAAAACTGGAGAATTTCCACCTGTGATTCATTTTTGTTTCTTTTGCACTTTAAGCATAAGTACTCAGTCTTTTCAGGGTGAAGCCCCTAGGTAGGAACCTAATGCTTCCTTCTACCTTTGGTGAATCTACAATGGCTGGATATTGACTTGTCTGTCACCCTGGCATTTCCTGATCTTGAGACAAGGAAAATTATCACAGGCCTTTGCAAATAGGCCTGTAAAAGTGTCTATCACAGAAAAAGAACAAATACCTTTACTCTGAACTGTCAGTCACATAATAGCCTCAACTGTACTCATCACAAATGGAAGAAAATATCTCTTCAATGAACCTGAAATGAGTGTAAATTACTAATCAAAATGAGTTGTTTTCAGCTGATTTCTTTATTTTTCCTCTTAAATGGCTTTAATCAGCAGCATGGGATCTTATTCTTTATATTGTCCAGTTTTTCTCTCCCATGACTTCGATTCTAACCCCCACCTTTATATTGCAAGACAATGCCCAGTCTGCTTCTTCCTATGCTTTACAAAATTACATATATTAATCCCCCAAGCCAGAACATACTGCAATATGTTGATCTCCTAATACTGCAATTATGGGTATCCCTAAAAAGGCCTTGAAAATAGTTGACAAGTAAAAATAGGGCTGGATACAGAATGCAAGCCAGTAGGGTGCAGAGCACTTTATTTATTCTTCAGTGCTGTATTGATCCACAATCATGCAAATGCCCTTACTGACCTCCTATGAGAGAAATGTGGCAGAGAAGAGTCATACTCATGTGAAAGGAGAAAGAAAAAAGAGGGATGGGTTAAGCATTTTATAGTTCAACAAGATGAAATTTCAAGAACCTAATTTCTTACCATCTAAAAGTACTGGAAAAATATAACTGCCTTTTTTTTCTTCTTCTTTTTTTTTCTTGTGGTACCAGGAATTGAACTCATGACCTCTGAGCTTGAGAGGCAGAGGTGGGGAAACTGAGCTAAATCCCTGGCCCTAGTGACTTCTTGATGGCTAAAAGAAAAGTTTAAGTGTAGAGCTACCTCTCTTTATACTACAAGGCTGATCATAAGATAATTTAATTTTAAAGCACCCCCCATAAACACATATTTTTCCCTCAAACACGAAATAATTCCGAGATAATTTGTTCTGTTTCTCATTTTAACTATATTTTATCACAGTTTTCTAAGACAAATAATTTGAAAATGAATAATTACACACACTAAGGATACATTCCCTTTGTTTTGATTTCTTAAATAAATTGAGTTTATTGGTACATTATAGGAATAAATTATGATCACTTTCCTTATTTTGAGACGAGTCTCACTGTGTATTTTAGACTGGCCTTGAGCACACTATGTAGATCAAGATGGCCTCAAACTCATAGAAATCCTCCCGCTTCAGCCTCCCTAGTGCTGGGATTACAAGGATGTGTCATCTCGCTTTACTTCCACTTCTTAAATTTATTTCAGATCTAACCTCAGTAAGACCTGCACTCCTGTTAAATGGGCAGCAGTAATAGATTAAGACCACAAGGTGGCACTATAAACAATGGGCTACTGGTACTTCAATGAGCATCTCTGCTATCTAATCCAACTCAAGTGGTTTTTAAGAACACTGGAAACATTTTGGACTATCACGCAGAATAAAGACGAGGAAAGAATACAAAAATGGGATAAAGCAACTGTAATCCTGTCAAAAGCACACCCCAGTCCATTTCCCAAACGTAAGAACCACATTGAGGATTTCTATTATTTATTGTGATGAATCAATTCCTTGAAAAAATGAAACATAACTCATAAGTGCTTGTTATTTGATGGACTAAAAATATTTTTTCATATTTTATAGATTCTTTAATCTTTTGTGTTTCAAAAAACACGGAACCACTGCAGTTATAGTTGAACTTCAAAAAGAAAACAAAAAATTATTAATTCACTAGGTATAGTGGGAATTATATCTTTCCTACTAATTGGATGGGCCTACATAAACACGTTTAGCCACCCAACCTGCGTAATCTGATTGCTTCAGTTAACCAAGCATGACAACTGACATTGATGGTGTGGAAAAGTGACCTTCAAGATCAAAAATTCTGAAGCTGACGAGGGGCTTCCTCAGAAGTGCATGACAAACTTGTCCCCCAAAGTAGCACCACTTAATGAAACAAATTAGCAATATATCTTTTCTTTAATGCACTGATGTTCATATTTCCTTCTGTGAGATTTTAATCTACTTAGAAGTTATCAGTCAATATCATAATAACCATCTCTTTCTGTGCAATTGTTGGGAGGGCTTGAGAACAGAAATGGTTTATAAAAAAATTCAAAATATGCCAATTACTGCAAAGGACCTATTCTAATTTGAGAGCATCTGAATACTGTCCTGATTTTAGTTTAATGCTAAATGGAAGAGCTAAAAATGATTCATGGAAAAATGCATGAAATTGCTTGCCTTTCTAACCGGATGTAACAACAGAACAAATGAAAAGTTAGTTCATATGTAAAAATAATTGAAATTATTCACTTTTTCCTGTTGCTGAATGTAGGAATCAATGGCAAACACATTGACGTGAGTCAAAGCTCGTCCAGGAAGGAAGCAAACTGGTTAGATCAGTGCCTTGTCTCAGCATTTTCCAATTGTAGGGTTTTGTTCTTTATGCCTTTATTCTTAATTCTTATTAAGCTGCACTGATACACATAGTTCAGGCCATAGTTAAATTGAAAGCTACTTGCATTCAGTAACATACCTTTTAATTTTCAAGGCCTAATAATAATTAATAAGAGTTATAGTAAGATTGTTATAATAAGGGCTGATATTTCTTAAGTTCTTATAAGATTCAAGCATTGTATTAAATATGCATTACTTCATATAAATTTCACCCCCCAGAAAACCATGAGATTAATACTAGTATTTTCACTTCTAATAAAGAGAAAACAAAGCTCTATTTTAATTTGCTAAATCTAAGTAACTCCCCGAGTCGTGGGGCCCAGTTTCCAGTCTAAGAGCACCTGATGCCACAGCGCCGGGCCGGGCTCATGGCGTGCGGGAGGAGCAGGCAGTGCGCAGGCGCGTCCTCCGGAGCCCCCTGGCTCCAGGACTGACTTGCTTTATGTTGCTGAGGGAATTACTTAAGCCTTTCTATCTGAACATAGCTGTTATTATAGTGCCCAGTAACTTATAAAGTAGAAACTTTAAAACTATGACTAAGAAACTTTCAGTTTCTCTCAGCTACTCCAATCTACAGAAAGAAATCCTTTTGAGAATTATATTCCAGCTTTTCTTATAATCTACTAAGTGACCTGATACCTGATGCAACTAAATTAAGGTACATATTTGATTTTTCAGTAATAGTCTTCAATTGCTTCAGATAAGGTTATGCTCTGCTGTGACTACTAGCATTTCAGGTAATGGTCCTTAAGTTGCTGCCATTTTCTTTAATAAATTTACTAAACTATCTACACGTCAAATGGAGTTTTAAATTGAAATTAATAGTGCAAATGAACTATAAAGATTTTTGGAGAAAATAATCATTTAGAACATGGAAATGTAATATTACTATACCTATTAAAGGATTGCCACAATTTGCCTCCAGCTTCATTTTACTTAATCTGTGCCATTTCTTTCACATACCAAATCTCTATAACCTGCTAGCAGTATGGGGATATCTGTAATTCAAACTAAAACTACACAGAAGAGAGAACACTGAAGCATTACAGAGGATCCAGGCATTCTTGAGTGACTACTCTAAGCAAAGACAAAACAAAACAGAAACAACCTCCCACCCCACCAGTCTCTTCTTCCAGAGCCATTTTGGGCATTTCTGCCTCCATGTTATAGAAATTCATTAATCTAGTTATCGGTGGTATACACATCAATGCAGTACAATTGAAAGAACTTTGAGGTCAAAGTTAAGAAACAATGATTTTAATTCAAACCATTTCTATGTGTCTTGGTCTGAAAAATTTCTGTTTCTATACTTTAAAAATTTTAAGAATCAGTGCAGTGCAAATGGGAAGATACTAATTCTAAGCAAGAGCCCCAAAGTTGAGTAAGTTCCCACATAAAGAGTTGAAACAATGCTTAAGTACTTGTATGTACTTTATTGTAGCTGATACATTATGTTGACGAAGTTACCCTTGAAAAGCAATGTTCGGCAAAAACCTTTTGATGTAAAACAAGTTTCCTCTAAAAGAAAGTCATGTCATTTGAAATAACAAGTAAAGTATAACAAGAAAAAGAGATCTTCCCTTCCACAGTTCTTTTTTGTCCTGTTCGAGAATATTAAGCATACTCTGTCTGCAAGTACAGAAACAGAATAAGTAGATGTCACTGAGTTATTATAGAGTTAGTTATTAAACACATGTACTATCATCTTTCACACTGACACACTCAGGGAAGTGAGAATTGTAGCTCCTACCATGATGCTAATCCGCTCTTCAGCACCTTCTCCTTCCTCGGTGGCATCTGCCCTTTCTGCGCAGCATCAGCCCGGAGAAGCTAAACTGCTGGACAGAGCGGAGGACGTGCACAGGTGTCCCCAGAAGCCGGGCTGTTGTCTTTTCACAGCCCCTGTGGGCCTCCTCTGCTCCCAGGAGTCATGATTCATGATAGAACCAAGTGTTCTCTCTCCTAACACAGGAGAGACCGTGATTAAGGAGCCAATTCCAGCCTTAACTCCACCACTTACTACTGTACATCTTACTCTCTGGATGTCAGTTTCCCTTCTTCAAAATTGGAATAATAGTATATCCTCACTAAAGAATGAGGACTAAATGAAATAGTAGTCATGTGGTGCTGAGGGTGGTATTCAGCACACACAAATATTACTGCCACTGATGCAGCTGCAGCTAATAATGAAGAAAGAACAGAGATAATATGGGATAATATGGATAGCTGGGAAGCGTCTGAGCTTTGGGCCCATATTTAGGCAGCGTCTGGCAGATGGGCCACTGGACTTGTCAGGATTCCTCTTTCATGAAGCACTTGGATGTCTCCTGGGAAAGAATTCCTCCTCAGAGAACAGAGGGCCAGATATATAAGCTTCACCTTGGTGAGACTGCCTCAGTTGTCAGAGGGAAAGGAGTGATGAATAGTATATCCTGTTAATACGGAAAATGTGGCTGAGCCTTTCCTATATGCTCATGCTATGTTTGACTCAAAACATGGAAGGAGGAAAAGAGGGAAGGAGGGGTGGAGGGACGGAGGGACAGAGGGAAGACCTGACAGAGCCGGTCACATTTAAGGAATGAAATTTCCTCCCTCTGAGGACAGCATGCCTCCCCAGCCCTGATGCAGTACATGGGGAAGGCAGTCTCTTGTTGGCATCAAAAGGATGTGGCCTTCCTGAGGTTTAACCGATGCTCGGGATATTTAAGGAAATCAAAGGACTCTGAACATCTCCCCGGAGCTTCTTAGAAATAAGTGGAAAGGCTGGACGGAGCTGAGGATGCCACAATATCACGGGCAGCTGAGCATTAGAGAACCGTGAGTTACTACACTACGAGCTCTATGATCATCCTGAATTTAACCAATGTGCAGCCCAGATTGATGACTTCGGTGAAACAGACCAACCTATCGGTAGTATGCTGAAAGTCTGCAGCCGGGAACCAGTAATGCTGCGCACATCTGCCAGCAGCAGCTGAGTGTGTTTGTTTACCCAGGGTTCATTGTGCAAAAGCCGGTTTATGTCAGTTGTGCTCAGTGTAAGTTCAGATATTAGTTTCAGTAACTGAAAAAGATAGTCTTTTCTAGGAAGATTAATATAAGTACATAGATTAATATAATTACATAATCAAAAAGACAAGTTCCAAAGCTAAATGGAGTAAGGAAATTGTGAAAAAAAAT